>CM070828.1:41702957-41715457 GCA_036326025.1 Chrosomus eos
TTTCAAAAGTTCTTTCCCTGGACAAAATTTTTTTTTTAAAGTACATTTTTTTTATATTAAAATTATTATTACATTTTCCATAATTTACACTGCAAGAAAAATCAAGGTTTGGGGGGGTTTTTGCAAGAACAAATATAGTGTGTGTGTGTGTGTGTGTGTGTGTGGTGTTTTGGTTGTGTGTGTGTGTGTGGTTGTGTGTGGTTGTTGTGTTGGGGAGAGAGAGAAGAGAATGGGGGAAAAGGGGAGAGGGTAGAGGGAGAGAGAGAATGTTTCGTGTTGGTGTGTGTGGTGGTGTGAGAGAGAGAGAGAATGATGTGTGGTTTTGTGTGTGTGTGTGTGTTTTGGGGGTGTTGGGGGTGTGTTTGTGTGTGTGTGTGTTTTGTGGTGTGTGTGTGTTGTGAGAGAAAAAAGAGTGTGTTTTGGTGGTGTGTGTGTTTTGTATGTGGGGGTGAGAGAGAGGGGAGGGGAGGGAGAGGGGATGGGGAGAGAGGAAGGAATGATTGTGTTGTGTGTGTGGGTGTTGTGTGTATGTGTGTTTTTGAGTGTGTGTGTGGGGGTGTACAGAGTGTGTGTGTGTGTGTGTGTGTGTGTCAGAGAGTGTTTTGTGTGTCAGAGAGTGTTTTGAGTGTGTGGTGTGTGGTTTGTGGGTGTGTGTTTTGTTTTGTGTGTGTGTGTGTGTTGGGGACAGAGAGAGAGTGTGGGGTTTTGTGTGTGTGGTGTTTGTGTGTGTGCGGGAAAAAAGGGGTGGGGTTTGGGCTGGTGTGTGTGTCACACACACACACACAACACACACTGTTACGCCCTTACTAGGGAGCAACAAAGAAGGAGGGAGCAAACGATCACGGCGGTTACAATAATCTCTTTATTGACACAATCTGTATAACAAAGTCTAACTCGCAAGTTCTCTCCGTACGCCGCAACGCCGATCAACCTCTCGGTCCTGGCCAGGGATCGATTGGACCAGATGGAACGCTCCATGAGGACGCCAAACAGGAAGCTTTTAATGACAGGCACACCTGTGCACCGGTGCACCCAATCCACCTGATTACTCCCTCAGCTCCGCAGCACACCTGTAGGAGGAGTAAACACAGCCAGACACGGCAAAGACCACAATACAAGTATACAGCCGTCACACTCCCCCCCTTAAAAAAGGAAACCAATAAGTTTCCGCCAAAAATAAGCAATCATAACCGCACTAACAACCAATACAATTTAAATATAGGCCTATACTTACACACCAATCAACATCAATGACACACACAATGACACACACCATGACACACACCATGACACACACCATGACACACACCATGACACACACCATGACACACACCATGACACACACAATGGCTTCTTCTGATCGAGGAAGTGAACCAGCGCAATCAATAAGATCAAACGGTTGACATACAGCCGGAATTGGACGCAAAGAGCTGGCTTTAACAACGGGTTCGGTTATGGCAAGCTGGCAAATTTCACTTGGAAGTCTTTGACTTAAGCACTGGACAATTCGACTTCCAATGTCCCTTTCCGAAACAATAATTACAGTTGTCATAGTTACTTGTCGTTTTTTCCCAAAAACTACGGGTTGGACTCATAGGGACACTAGAAAAATTCCCCCGTGCATGAACCTGATGTTCTCCGAATTTATCACCACGGGGCTTATGAATAAGTTCCCAGTCATCCACCAGCAGTGCAGCTTCTGAAGCAGTTTTAATCTGACGCTCTGCAACATAAGTGGCTACAATCTCAGGAAGGGTATTTCTGTATTGTTCAAATAAAATTAACTCTCCCAGCTTGTCTATTGTTGTACACTCTGCCGCTGTACACCACCGATCAAACTGCACAGTCAACTCTCTTACGAACTCAACATTTGTTTCATTCGCCTTTCGCTGTAACGTACGAAACTGTTGTCGATAGCTTTCTGGCACGCGCTCATAAATTTTTAACACCGCCGCTTTATATGGCTTCATAATTCTGGCTGTCAGCATCAGATAGCGTAGCATAGACTCGTTGGGCTTTACCTGTTAAAACGCACTGAAGCAACATAGCGCGTTCAACCTCATTCCACTTATACGCTGCTGCGACTCGCTCAAACAGGAGAAAAAAAATCTCCACCTCAGACTCATTAAACGGCGGTACTAAACGTAAATTATGAGCCACACTCAGTTTCGTCGAATCATCATCAAATCCTGCGTCTACTGGTTTACCTTCTCCCTGTAACTCCAGTCGACGCCTTTCAATCTGTAAACGCTGTTGCTCTACCTTTTGCCGGCTCTCCTCCAACTCCAACTCCAAGCGTAGCTTGTCACATTCCAAGCGTCGCTTCTCACACTCAGTATCACGCTGGATCATCAACAATTCCTTCTGTTGCTCAAATGAAAAAGTATTTACAACAGACAATGGAGGATTAGTTGGAATAGGCATACTTACAGCCGACAATGCAGCAGAATCAGGCAATTTAGACTTTACACTCAAGATTTTAAGGTCACACAACGCAGACTCAATGATTAATTTAATTCCGTCCTTTGACCTTTTTTGATTATATGTTAGCTCGATGTTATAATGTGCAGCTAACTCCAACAATTGCTCTTTGGTCATTTCCTCTAACAATTCCTCAGACGGAGACTGAGAAAATGTTTCAATAACTTCAGTAGCCATCATTACAATAATCACGCTCACCCTTACAAACGAAAAAGAAAAACGACAACACACCCTTTGCCCCAAAAGAGAGAGAGAGAAAAAAAAAATCTTCACACGTCGAATCAGGGATCATTTAAAGAACTAAACCCTCCACCTAAACTAACTGAACCCTAGTCTTCAGTTGGCCCAAGACCGGGTACTTATGCACTAAATCCCGCAAGTTTGGGAAGACGACCAATTGCCGAATCGCCCCCCAAACCTCGGATGTGCTCCCGAGACAACTGCTCTAAGCCCCGAGCCAACCAAAAATAACAAACTAAAATAAAAAACTACGTGCCCAAGGACACGCACTAAACCTACCTGGAAGGTTTGTTCCCCAAATACTCCCTACAAATTATTTCATATAGAGCCCAATTTAACTAATGGAGCGTTCCAACACTTTCAATTTCCAAATAGGCGGACAATTTTACAAATATTCAAAATATCGAATTAAATATCCTACCTTTACCCTCCTTCAAAAACAACGATTTTTCATTTTCTTTTTTTTTTTTTTCAAACAATCGCACGAATTCAATTTCAAATTTAGTTCGACGAGCCCCCACTTGTTACGCCCTTACTAGGGAGCAACAAAGAAGGAGGGAGCAAACGATCACGGCGGTTACAATAATCTCTTTATTGACACAATCTGTATAACAAAGTCTAACTCGCAAGTTCTCTCCGTACGCCGCAACGCCGATCAACCTCTCGGTCCTGGCCAGGGATCGATTGGACCAGATGGAACGCTCCATGAGGACGCCAAACAGGACGCTTTTAAAGACAGGCACACCTGTGCACCGGTGCACCCAATCCACCTGATTACTCCCTCAGCTCCGCAGCACACCTGTAGGAGGAGTAAACACAGCCAGACACGGCAAAGACCACAATACAAGTATACAGCCGTCACACACACACACACACACACACACACACACACACACACACACACACACACACACACACACACACACACACACACACACACACACACACACACACACACACACACACACACACACACACACACACACACACACACACACTGCATAAAAGGACGCTTTCACCCCGTCTGTTCCACCCTGGCTGCACACACACACACAACACACACACACACACACACACACACACACACACACACACACACACACACACAACACCTGAGGAGAAACCGGCACAGAGATGTATGCACAGGAGCCGAGACAGGTAAGCAATCACAATTACACATGTGCACTCTTAATCATTCTTTATTATTGTTTGCTTTAATTTTTAGTTTGTTTTAAATGCATTTGTCTTTGTGCATAAAGTCACTGCATCTCATTATCTCACTATCTCCTTAAAGTTGCAAATGTGTGCAATTATGTATCTTTGAAATGTGTGCATTCATAAATTTGTTTCATTAGAATATCACACGCTTAACTTAACCTGCAACAATTTAATTAGCGATATTTTAACTTAATTTCACTTTATTTTTTTTCATAATTTCTAAAAAAAAAAAAAAATTATATAAAATGTCATAATTCACCGAAATTTCACCTTAATTTGTTCAAAGTAAAACTCCTTGCTTCTCGAATAGAAAGATAATACATGCATCTCATTATCTCACTTTAGCTTAAAGCCGCTAACATGAGCAACATATGCATCTGTGAAATACTGTAATTAGAAATGTGTGTATTGTTCATAAATACGTTAGAAGCATTAAAGTTTAAATAAAGTTTCATTAGAATAGAAGAAAAACAAAAATGATGTGAAGCTCTAAATAAAAACTAGGAAACAACTCCAGCAAACCCTGTGCTGGGAATGAAATAATATCCATAAATGTGGGTTCATTTAATTGTAAATCAGCAGATTATTACTGAAGTGAAAGCACTTAAAAAATTAAAGTATGAAAAAGTTATGGAAGTTAAAATTTACAGTAAATCAAATATACTTTATTAATATATTTTTTATATATAAAATAAATATTTTACAAAATATTTTTTACTATAAAATTACTATAAAATGAAAGCTATATATCTAACCAAGTTGTGTTCCAAATTTAAAGTTGATATCACAAAAATTGAAGTTCCCATGAGATTTTGTTTAGGCGTTATACCAAAAATAGCCACCGGGTGCCATTGCATTCCATTAATTTAATGGTATGTATTCTTCCATAACAAATTAATAAATTTCTATCCAAATATCACTTCTGTCACTAAATATGGAACTTTGAGACTCAGACCTTTCTGACAATATGTGTTTTGTCAAGATTAGAAAATTTTTGATAATAAATTATGAAAGATGATGCCCAAAAGGGGAGGGGCTTCATAAAAAAAATACGTTCATTTCGGTCCAATTTCAAAACGGGTTTCACAGGATGAATTCTGAGTTCGTAAGCTTTCAAATGATACCTAATTTATGATAACTATTAAAATATGTGATATAATAATAATAAAAAATTATATATATATATATAATATATATTATACTTTTTAGAGGACTTTTTACTTTACTTTTTAAAATATAATTTTATCTTTTTTTTTTATTGACAAATACTAGATTAATGTTTTATTATGAACTTTTAGCATTACAAACCAAAGTTTCAACTATTAAAAGTGTGTGCGTCAACTTTTTGTGACAAAGGTCAGAAACTCCTGTAATGATGTCGATTTTTTAAGGCGCACTCTTGTCATAAATTCATATACTGTTCATACATAATTTGTAAGAAAAAAACAGCGCTAAAATATCTATTAAGGAGTCTTAGACCTTTCCAACGATATCTAGTTTGTCATGACTAGATTAGGATTTAATAGTAATATAGTGAAGTAAATATAGGTTGCCAGTATACGGGCAGGTGACAGTTTTAAACAAGTTGCAACAAATGAATGAACTGTAAATGTTTCACCTTAATTATGCAAAGCAGTTTTTCTATAATATGAAGATAATGCATTTGTGTCGTGTGAGTTTTCCTCCAGCAGAGGCCAGTGCTGCTCAACAATGCTGAAGCGTTCACTATTACAGGCATTCATGAGGATTTCCTATGAAATTACAGTAAATACAGTAGCCGTTTTGACATTTGTTCATATTTCATATATAAAATCCAAATGTTTTTTGAGTTGTGTCTTGCAATGAATAAATGTGAACATACATTCTGATGGTGCTTTTGCATGATCCACTATTTTGCGTGAGTAATACTAAGATATTATGCATATTTATACATATGTATATATGGATAAATAATGGCTTAAAATTTTTTATAAAATAGTTTTGTTTACAGTCAATCTCCAAGTTTATACATAGATTAAACTTCAAAAACAAAAGTTTAAGTTAAGAAATTAAGAAGTTATATTGTGCTTAAAGATGATGAAGCCTACATTTAAGACTATTATTATTTTATTTTTTGCATTGTGACATTAGTTATTAAACGTTTACCACCCAAATTCTCATAACTGTAATGCATTTTTTAAGTGAAAGTATTTTATAATTTATATACGCATGTATATAATCATGTATATAAATTATATAATTGATCATTTTATAAATTTATATATATATATATATATATTTATATATTATTTATTATTATTATATATTATTTTATTATTAATTTATATAAAATGTAATCATTTAATAATTTCTTTTTCAGTTAAATTATAGTTACTGTTTTTTTTGTGAGATTTACAATTTTGTTCTTGGATTTTAGAAGAAACACTGTGATAATATGAAATAATAGTAGCACTTTTTACTTTTATTTTAAAGCTGTTTCGCATCTACATAGTATAATATACTTACAGGGTAATAACTCCTGAACCACCTAACCCAACCCCATATAGTTACCTTATATCATCCAGTACTGTCATAGTAAGTACAGTGTAAGTATTGAAAGTGCACGACGTACTGTAACATAAAGTGCAAGCTAAATATCTACAGCTTTCCCTGTTGACCTGCTAATAGAAACACACTTTCTTCTGTGTAAGCTGGAAGTTTCCGTACTCAGGAATTAGGTCTGTGCCAGTGAGGGTTTAGAGAGAATGACATTAATTCCCTGACCTGTGCTGATTCTAGCTTACTCTAGATAACCAACAGTGAAAACACCGTCACTCTCTTCATCTCGGAGCACTTTTAATCAGTTAATATCACAATGTTCATAAAACAGCTTATCATGAACACTGGCTTGCTTTTTAAACTAATCATACTGCAGATTTAGCACCTTTAAGCCAATCATCTTAATTTCAGAAATCACATTTTTATTTATTTGTTTGTAGCATTTTCACCACTTTGCCAGTAGGGGCGCTGTCTATGTTTTACATGTGAAAACACGATTGCTCATACTTTGGGTTACAGGTATTTCAAAAGCACCAATCCATAGTATGAAACTTGGATGTATGGAATGATATTCCAGACATTATTCAAAAGGAATTGCAAATTGTGTTGCAATCAATTGCAATCAATTTGTGGGCACATAAACTATAGATGTAGATTGATACATTTGCCTTGGTTGTAAGGCATCGGAAATGGAAATACTAAGGCAATTAGTATTCCATTTGAGTTTTGGCTGGCTACATACGCGACGCTGGTCAGACGTGGTCATTGAAATTGCTATTTAAATGGCAGGGCCAAAACTTTTCAGATATGGGAAACACAGTTGCAAACGGACTTTGCTTTTTCATTTGAAATTTGGCAGTCAGTTGAAACGAAAATACAAACGGTAATGCGCGATTTGCAATTGCGTTTGGATTGTCACATTTTATGCGTCCACAAATTGAAAACGCAATTGCAAATACAATTTGCAATTCCTTTTGAATAATGTCCGGAATATCATTCCATATTATGGATGTGTAACTCATTCACTCATTGGTCCGATGCTTTTATCCGAACTGATAGTGCTTTACGTTTAATCCCATGGGATTCGAACCCATGATTTGCCGTAGTAGTTAGCGTATATGTTGTCCATATGATGAATGAATTGTGGTGCAAATCCAGCTTTTAATGTTGTTTATGTGTCTATCAGGTGTTTTTAATGTTCTTTAAGACAAATCATGTGTAAATTCATAAGTTGACAGAATTGCTGAGTATTTTCTGCTTAAAACTGCAGTGAACCAAAGACAGTCTCAAAAACACGCTTTGAAATCGCTGGTGTTTCTGACGTCACAAACTACCTTGTAACCAATCAGATCAACGTGTGATCGTCAACCAGTGGATCTCTGAGTGAGTGAGTGAGTGGAGGCGTGGCTCATTTGCATATTCATAGAACCGCGCATACTAAATGAGGCAAGGGTGTCGAGTTACATTCAAGATATTTTAAGGCATGACGAATTTTTGAAGGAAAAATCTTTTAAATATGTCATTTTGGGTGATCAAAGATGAGTTTTAAAGGGGTCATATAATGCCATTTTCGTACAAGCTAATATAATTCTTTAGGGTCTAAATTAAAAGTTTGTAATATACTTTAATTAAAAAATCTCATTAGTATTGTAAGAAAACACTTATTGTACCTGCTCAAATACAGCTCTGTTTTCAGCACGCCGTTTCAGTGCATGTGCCTTTAAATGATAATGAGCTTTGCTGACTCCGCCCCTCTGTTCCACAGTCTATGCTCTGTTCTGCGCGTACACCGTTTGTAACACAATAACCATAACGCGTTGTTCATTATAAACGTGGGATTATGAATTATATTGAGAATGTCGCACATAGAAAACATGCCATAATGTACCCTGAGTGTAAACATTAGCCGCATTCATTGTGAAGCTAGCGATTTTCAAAGATTAATATAAATATTAATATAAAGGTTAATAAAACATTACACTCACTTCAGTTCTTCTGGAGGTGCAGGAACACGAATAGTTGGTATCGATTCCTTTTTTCAGGAGCAGCTTCTTAGCAAAACCAGCTTTACACCTCCTCGAAAGCAGTCTGGTGTGAAATGATTTGCGCAAACATCAATGCATTGACGTTGATCGTGGAGAATATTCCCTTCGAAAACAAACTCAGCCACTGCGTCTTCAGCGGTTCAGATTTAGGAACATTAAAATGTCTGCTGTGTTCCTTATTGCACCAGAGAACAGAACACCACAATCGCTTAGACGCCATTCTGCTCATAGACTGTGCTGCTCCAGCGTACATTTCAGCACAACACCGGTCCGCACGCGCATGATTGACAGCTCACTCACGAGACAGGGCGGGTCTGTGTTGAAACGCTGCTGTCAATCAACAATCGTGGGAGGGGCATCCGAGCGTGTGACGTCACAGGCTCGAACGGCTCAATTTGAGGCAGGGGAAAACATATAAGGAGATTCAAACAAAATCACTAGATGGATTTGTATCATTATATGATGGTTGTGTATATGAACACACATTTCAGTACAATCAACTTGTAAAAGTGCATGTACCATTATATGACCCCTTTAAGGCATAAAATTGAGGATTTACGGATAGCTGATCAGATGCACCATCTTCACCCGCTGGAACGATAAAAGATTCAAAGATAAAAACAATTCGAACTTGAAAAGTCAAGAGTTTAATCTCAAGCCAATTGAATTTTGTAGCAATTTGTAAAGTAAGTGAATGGTTTTGGGGTCGACCCATATATGCTTCTGTTTACTGAAGTAAGTTTTCAGGACTGGCAGCAACTATCATACATTCCCACAACAGCTTGGCTGGACGCTGAGGTTTCAGTGGGCCCATCGCCAGACAGTAGATCCAAACCACACAAACCTTTCATCACTGATGTATGAGGCCTTGTTCCTCATGTTGCAAAAAGCACACAAGTGTTTGTAATTGAATGATTTTGAGACGGAAACCTAGAAGGCAGTCATTCAGTTCCTTTGTTTGTGGTAGTTACGCTTTGCCTCCTCGAGGGTCGGCCACTTGTTAGACATTATTGGTGCCTTTTGGCAGAGTTTGAGCTGTGGGATTTCACATGCAAAAAACCCATACAGTTTGTATTGGGTCAGGCAAAAGCACATTCAAAGTCCTCCTTCCTTTTTCCCTTAACCTTTTTGGCAAATGTTGTTGAGGGAGTTAACTGGTGGCAGCCTATCACTCTCCAGCTCTTTACTAGTTACCCTTTGAGGATAAGCAGGGTCGAACCAGGACAGTACCTGGATTGGAGACCCTCCTAGAGGAAAAACTAAGGGTGCTTTCACACCTGCCTCATTTAGTTGGGTTGAATCGCACTAGAGTTCGTTTTCCCCCTTGGTGCGGTTCGTCAAAGTCCTTTTAGGCAAGTCATGCCACTCGGCCGCCATCTTGCCAACGCCTGTTTCGGACTAACAAGACCAGGCTCCTATCTAAATGAATGGGCAGAGAGTCAGAACTGCACTTTCACTGGTGCATAAAAACTGCATGGAAACAGCAGTAAAATATGATAAAAATCGCTGAAAAAGTTTGATGACTTTGCCCCAAAATAAGGTTTAAAACGCCTTTTCCCCCACAGGTTATACTTTTACTACGCATGCGCAAGGGTTCACCAACTTCATTTACGTCTGTATCCAGAATGCCAGTGTTGTGCCGAGCACTTAAACAGAATGTAAGGTAACATATTTGTGGTCGGTCAATATAAAATGCTTTAACTACCTTGGTAGTCCGGTGCCTTCGGGTTGTTATCACCCTCTTCCAAGTGGATTGCATGTGATCTTGCACACAACACAACTCGCCGTCGCCATATCGTCTCCGCTGTCGCAAAACTCAAATGTGCGCATACGTCAGAGGAACCAGACGATAGGCTTAAATGTTTCCCGGCTTGACTGTTAAAAGCAGACGATTGGCTTTCCAGCGGGAGGGGCAGGACATGTGCATACAACCTCCATCATTACGGGTTTTCCCTATATAGTTGTATTTAGGATTGAGGAAGTGGCATGTCTCTATATAAATTGTCTCTGGGTTTGTTTAGGCTGGTGTGAATGTAGCAATCGCACTCGGGTGCGCACCAAAAGCGGACCAAACAAGTGTACGGTGCACTTTCAAGCGAACTCTGGAGCGGTTCGTTTGTGGTGAGAACGTGATCTGACCTCAAACAGACACAATTGCCAAAGAACTGCACATTTTTGGACTAACCCAGCTGCCGTAGTCAAACAACACTATTATTTAGATCGTCAATATCGCTCCCTTTAAGCCACGACTGACTTACCGTGTTCTGCACTCTCACTAAACTCTCCTCATAAACACTGGAGTTGTCCGCACTGCACAGGGAATCTCTCATTTATATCACGTCTAGACTTTATTGTTTATGAGGGGATTTGTGAAAGGATAAAGCTCGTGCTGATTCTGAACATACATTGTGAGCGAATTCTCCACATGTCTACTGGGTTTTCCTCTTTGTTTACTTCCGGGAGTTCTGTTGGAATTTTCCCGCAAGTTAATTCTGACCAATCGAAGTGCAGTTATGCAAAAATGTTCAAGACACATCTGGCCAACGAGTGATGTTGTCACGTGACTGTATTTTGGTTCGTTTCATCAACTCATCAACTGATTCGGACCAGAGCAATCAGTGTGGTGTGAAAACGAACCAAAACCCTGAAAATGCTACAAAGTATTATTTTTCCCCTTGGTCTGGACCAAATGAACCGAACTACAGATGTGAAAGCACCCTTAGGCACTGGACGGTGTCAGTCCGGGATAGTGACGTCTTTGGATGAGACGTTAAATAGTGGACCTGACTGGTCTAGGTGGATGCTCATCATTGGGGAACTTTAGACCACCTTCAATCAACAGATCTGCCTTTTCTTTACTATGTTTGAGCCAAATCTGCCATCAATAGCATAATAAGGGACTAGTTTTGGATGCAGTCCAGGCTTGTATTCAGAGATGCTGAGAAAAATGAGAGTATATCTGAAAGTGGTTTCTCTAGTGATACTAATGGTCGCTGTACTTTCAGAGCAAGTAAGCAGAGGTTATGTGTGTCAGTCCAAAATGGCCCAGGATTATGACATCTTACTCTGGATGAGATGTTAAAAAGTGGACCTGAAACTTTATTCCATTGGAAGAAGACCACCTTCGATCAGCTGATCAGCCGTCTAAGGGTCTTTCTTTACTGTGTTTTCTCGAGCCGTAAAAAAAAATTCTAGTTATGAATGCATTACAAGCTTGACTGGTCCAGTTCGGGCTGTACATTGGAAAGTTTATTCCAATTACTTCAATTATGTGACAAGGTCCTTCAGATCGAGTCTGAGATCTAAGATCCCCAACTTTAGCACCAGAATAGTGTCCGGGATAAATCTTCCAAAGTTTAGACGCTTCATTAAATTGAAAGACAATAAAACAGGTGAAGCGGTTGAACCATCTTCTTTGTTTGCCAGCAATGACCCTCATCCAATCTCCTCTTCGTTTCATTGCAATTGAACTCAATTTTGAAGTCAATGCAACTTTTCTGTATAGCTCAAACAGTAAAGCATTGGCGCTTGCAACGCCAAGGTCATGGGTTCGATTCCCAGGGAAAGCAAGAACTGATAAGAATGAAATGCAATGGATAAAAACGTCTGCCAAATGCATGCATGTAAATGTAAATTGCATAGGTAGAAAAACTCCACAGTTCCTTACATCTCATATTCCCTTGGGAATCAGCTTGTTCCCACAGCTCTTATCCAACAACACCACTATATTCTCTTGTAGCTGAAGGGTTTGGGATGAAAGATCCATCCTTGTAGGTTTTCAAACAGTTTGTTACCTGTCCAAATCTTTCATTAATAGGCTACACCACCTGCCAGACTACGCCTTATACAAACATTAGGTAAGGACTCAAAAATATTGTTTGTTGCCTAATGTACTTGTGTGTGCCAAGAACCTTTGTTTTTTTCTGGTGAGCACAATGTCCAAGGTTCCCAAACTGACATTCCCTCTAGATCATTACC
>CM070828.1:41720457-41722957 GCA_036326025.1 Chrosomus eos
CGTTCTTGCCTAAATGCAAACTTGTGTATTGAGACAGTACTTGGGCAGCGACTGATGACGTTTCACAAGTCCACAAGAACAGACAAGAACGCATATTGAGAAACGGCCATTGTCTTTTTTCTCGGTTCTCCGTCTCTCAGAAGGCTAGCGTGAGCAGAGCAACTGCGGCAAAGTGGTTGTCGCCATTTAGTGGTCGGGAGTGTGCTAACGCTTCAGACTCAAATATCCAGCGGAAGTTTATACGCGGTTGTGAGGTATCTGAAAATATAGTTCCACTATAGCAAATAACACAGATTGAAATCACACATTGCGCCGATATATTTGTTTTTAATCATCAACGAACCTAACCACTCGGTGAGCTGCACAGTTTTGAAAACTAACGTTAGACTCAAAGTGCTAAATACCGGAAATACCTGTTTTGTGACATTCTTCTCTGTATCGAAATTTGTGAGTCTGGTCTTTTTCTCTAGTTTCAGATCTTTGTTTTCAGAATGCAGTGAGACAGTAATATTAGTTAATATAAACATCACATTTAGGTTTGTTGACTTGAGGGTTTTGATGTGGTTGTATTTGCAATTCTCTGTCTGTCCACAGATAAGGGGGTATGACCCCACTGACTTCTGTTTGGATTTGTGGAATTCCTTGAAAATGTCATTTTTAGTGGCTGTGGATCTGGCTGACCCGCAGTGTGAGTGGGCAATGCTGGCTGTGTTTGCATCATGCATTACCTTGATGTGTCACGAATGCTGCACTGTGGCTTTCTGAACTGTGTTTTAGGTCACTGTTCTGTAGCCTACATAACCGTCCTGGAATGATGTTTCTCCTTCTGGATTCATCCTGTGTTGATTATAGACATTATGCGCCAGAGAAACGAGCGCGCGCATCTTTAGATTGTCTTTGAACTTCCGGTTTTGCGTTCGCTCTGTATGCTATCCAGGAGTAA
This sequence comes from Chrosomus eos, assembly GCA_036326025.1. NCBI lineage: Eukaryota > Metazoa > Chordata > Actinopteri > Cypriniformes > Leuciscidae > Chrosomus > Chrosomus eos. The sequence goes on from CM070828.1 coordinate 41,721,401, forward strand.
TAAGCTTTTGAAGAGGATTTACATAATGTAAAGTTAACGAAAGTTATCATGAATATTGTCATGTTTTAAGCAGATGTCTTAACAGACGTCAGTAGACCGGGAACGAACCGTTCATTCATAAATAGGCTACGCAAGATCGCTGTGCAAATACAAACCGGAAGACAACAGACAACGAGCGCAGCGCTGATGGGTTTCAGTCACGCGACTTTTTGTTGTGGCCGCCATCTTTAGAACCTAGTTGCGTTAAATTGCATTGCCCCTTGGTGATCGGAAAGATTTCTTTTACTGTCTATGTAAAGATTTCGCACAGTAAAATAGCACACCTCACTACCTAGACGAAAAGTAACGGTATTTAAACCAAATAGATACTTTAGTTATAGATCCATGGTTACTGTCAAACGAACTGCTGACTCCACTTAAAAATCTAGTAAAAACTTGCCAAATTTGACCTAACGTTACCTCTCCATTCACTGGCGCTACTTCATCTCAGGATGGGTTAATGATACCAAAATCTATCTTCTGAAGTATTGATGATTATAAAAATAAAGTATTGATGATGCAGTGGCAAATTGTTAAGAAACAGACGCACCTTTACATGAAATGATGTTAAAAAAATTACAGTGAAGAACCATTTGCCATCAAAAATTGTTTGAATGTTATATAAGTTAGTGGTTAAGAGAGACATATATTTACATATGGATTTGGCTGATGTTTTATCCAAAGCAACTTACATTGCCATCCATCCATCCATCCATCCATCCATCCATCCATCCATCCATGTTTAATTCCCAGTGAATGTATGAACTGATCAAATGTTTACCTTCAATGATTTGCTTATACGGAAGCGCACTGCATTCACTTGAGGAAAAAAAATCTACTCTGTTTTTCTGAATTAACGAGTTAATTATCTCAGAATTACGAGATAATTTTTCATGAAAAAATGTATTTGCTCTGTTTTTCTTAAATAATGAGTTCATTATATATTAGAATTATGAGATACATTTTTCTTGAAAAAAAAATTTCACTCTGTTTTTATGAATTAATGATTTACTCATAATTTTGAGATAATTAAGTCATTAATTCAGAAAAACAGAGCAAAAACTTTTTTTCCATGAAAAATTCTCTCGTAATTCTGAGATAATTAACTCGTTAATTCAGAAAAACAGAGTAGATTTTTTTTCCCTAATGTGAATGCAATATGCTTCTGTACTTTAGATATCAATTTCTGCCAAATATATAAATGTAAATATATCATGCACATCACTGTCTGATTTTAATCCGATAATAACTGCCGACTTTCCCCGCTAGACATTTTCAGATTTGACTTTGATTTGAAACACTGAATGCCTGATTCCCAGCACAAGGACTGTCGCTCACAAGAGTTGCAGGAGCTCTTGCTCTCAGTGTGTGATGTAAGTCAGCGAGGGGATATTTCAGGTAATGGGGTCTACTGTAATAGGATCAGCTCCTGGATTTAAGTTATTTGAAGTGGCTGATGCACTGCATTGTGGGAATGCACACATGCGCATCAACACTTTGCATTTGACCTCTTGATAT
>CM070828.1:41727957-41812957 GCA_036326025.1 Chrosomus eos
TATAAAGTCAGAATTGTGAGATATAAAGTCAGAATTGTGAGATTAAAGTCAGAATTGTGAGATATAAAGTCAGAATTGTGTTATAAAGTCAGAATTGCGAGATATAAAGTCAGAATTGCGAGATATAAAGTCAGAATTACGAGATATAAAGTCAGAATTGTGAGATATAAAGTCACAATTATGAGATATAAAGTCAGAATTGCGAGATATAAAGTCAGAATTGCGAGATTAAAGTCAGAATTGTGTTATAAAGTCAGAATTGCGAGATATAAAGTCAAAATTGCGAGATATAAAGTCAGAATTCTGAGATAAAAAGTAGGAATTAGATTTTTTATTTTGTATTCTGTGGCGGAAACAAGCTTCCATGGAGAACAAACATCTGCCAATGGAGTCAGAAAAATAAACTTAATTCAAAGGAAAAACAAGACTATTTTTCTGACCCCCATTGGAGAAACATTCAAAAAATTTTTGGAGAATAAGTTTTAAGCACTTAATTCTGACTCGAGTCATTTTGCTTCTCACTTCCAGTCCTTCGCTGGACGTGTAGCAATAATACCTGAATATGTCATGTGGGGTAACCGTGCCAGTGTGCTTCCCTGAGTATTTGAACATCTATTAAAAACCTGTAAGGCTTAGACAGAAAGCCTTGATTAGGTGTTCCAGCATTAGATAAATAAGAGCACTGCTAATGTTTATGTGCATCCACAGGACTCCACAATCATATCCGGGTGCAAAAAGTCGCTAATGTTATCGCTAATGTTGCCCTTCATGACGACTGTGAGGGGGGTTAAATTTTTGTTATAACTCATCCGTTCAAATGATCATAAGTCTTAAAGTTCTGGGTAATTAAGCGCGTGGCCACTTGAGTGACAGGTGGATTGCGCTGATGTCACTACTAGCCGTTAGCGTCACCTCAGCTAATTCGCCTTTTTGCCCATTTTCGTTTATCCGGGAGTCAGTGACGCGCTAACAAGATGGCGACGGCCATTTTGGGCTTCAAAAATGCTCTTCAGAAACATATGTCCATATTTTTTTAACAGTCTATGATAAATACCCATAATGCTTAGACATTTAGCCTTGATTAGAAGGTGTTCCAGCACAGATAAATAAGAGCACCGCTAATGTTTATAGTTTATGTGCACCCGCAGGACTCCACGATCATGTCCGGGACGTCGGTCTTCACGATGGTGTGCTGAGAGTTGAAGTAAACCATAGAGAGCGGGCGTCTCTGGATGGGAACGCAGCAGGACGACACGGCGGTGTGGATCCCGTTAGCCTTTAGCTGGCTGAAGACGGTGGCGTGGAACGAGGAGGCTATACCTGGCGAGCCCGAGAGATGTTGCGGACACTGGCCCATACAGTAGTTCATGTGGTATCCCTCGGGCGCTATGATCCAGTCCTGCCACTGTATATCACGAAACTTAATGTACAAGTCTTTCTTGCAGCACACGCTCACGTCGTCTCCGCAGCGCAGCGAGCGTTTGCTTAGCGCGTGAGTCGCGGCGTCTTCACGCAAACGCACCTGCGCTACGAGGAACGGCTGGTGCTCGCCGGACGCGTCGCGGATACACAGGTTTCGCTCTCCGTCTTCGCAGTGAACCTCGAGTTTGAGACGACGCTGGCCTCCGTCTAGGAAGGCTTGTAGGGCAGCGGTGACGGGGAATGTGTGCCAGCCGCCCCGCGAAACCTCAACGCTCCTCTGGATTAGCAGCGTGCGGTTGTTAGCGCCCGACAGGTAGATCTCCGCGTTCACACGCTCACCGGGACGCGGGGCGTCCGCCGGACGCACGTAGAGCCACAGGGACGACTGGAGAACTTGGACACTGTGGCCTTTCTCCTGGAGGAACTGGAATGATAGACTGGTGTCGACACCGGGAGAAACCTCGTCATCTGGAGAGAAAGCAGAAGAGCTTAGAAGAGGAACTGCAAACCTGTGGTTGTGGTTATGATTATGATAATAAATCCAAGAGATATGATACCAAATATCTCTATTTTTGTATAGATAAAAATAAATGGAAGCGAATGACATCGGGAGTTGCTTCAAACATAAGCTAATTATTTATGCATGTATATAATTAAGAAATATTTGCATATACTGTAAATATAAATATTTTATATATAAATAACACGTTTCTTATGCATGTGTGTGTATTTATATATACAAAATAATTATGCACAGTTCACCCACATATATTATGTAAACAAACTTTTATTTTGGATGCGATTAATCGCAAATCTAAATATTTTTTATTTCAGTTTGAGTTATTTTAATACATCAAGTTGAACTAAATAAAAATGAGAACTTTTTTCTCACATTTTATTTTATTTCAGTTAAAGTTAATTTTATTTAGTATAATATCCCTGTTGAACAAAATTCAAATTTTTGAGTTTGTAAGAATATAAAATGTTTTATTGATTGAGGGATGTGTGGATGTGCCATTTGCAATAAAAGCAAAACTTTTTATGCATTTTTAAGCATGCATTTATGAAGGCACAATAACCCAGCTGGCAAAAATATTTCTAAGAATGTTTTACCATTAAGTTACGCAAATGTTTTAATTGATTCGGAACTTTAAGAAAACATCTCATTTAGAACATTCTTTAGTCATTCAATTAACGTTAATTTTATTATTTTCTATTAACGTTAGAAAGAAAGTTTGTTCATAACTTTCCCTTTGAGAACGTTTACCTCTTCACTGTAAAAAATATATAGCCTATTCATGATTTGTTATCACAACTTATCTTTTGTCAAATCAATTTGGAAAGTTATTTTGGTTCAGATAACATAATATTTTGAGTTTCTATTTATTGAAACCAATATACTTCATCGTATTAAGTTAACTCCAATTTTTATTTTCAATGAACTCAAAATTGTAAGACAATCTGTTAACTTAGTTTATTAAGTTAAACCAATTTTTTTTGCAGCAATATATTTTGCACAAATATTTTCATGATTTGTTATCACAACTTTATCTTTTGTCAAATCAACTTAAATCATGTGGTTCAGATAACATAATATTTTTAGTGTCTGTTGAATAAACAAATCTCCTTCATTGTATTAACTCAAATCTTTCATTTCAATGAACTCAAAATTGTAAACTGTAAAAAGACAACCAGGTAACTTTTTTTTAAAGGAAACAAACATTTTTTTTTACAGTGTATAGAAACATTCTTCAAATGTCTTTGTGTTCATGTTGGTTTAACTTAAAAAGTAAGTTACCTTGTTGCCTTACAATTTTGAGTTCATTGAAAATAAAAATTTGAGTTAATACATTGAAGGATATTGGTTTATTCAACAGAAACTCAAAATATTATGTTATCTGAACCAAAATAATTATCCAAGCTGATTTGTCCATAGATAAAAGTTGCATGAAAATCATTTTAATGACTCATTTTTTTTATTTTCAATGAACTCAATGACCTTTTTTTTACATCATGGGTACCAATGAACGCAAATACATTTTAAGAATGTTTCTACATTGTAAAATGATAAAATGTAAAATAAAAAATAAATAAAAATAAAATCTTTTGTCAAATCAACTTAGATAATTTCAAGTGGTTCAAATAAAATAATATGTTGATTTTCTGTTGAATAAACCAATATCCTTCATTGCATTAACTTATGAACTCAAATTGTGAGGCAATTGTAATTTACTTTTTAAAGTTAAGCCAACATTTTTTTTAAAAAAATATTTTTTTTTTTATAAAGTGTGGATACCAATGAACGCAAAGACATTTTAAGAATGTTTCAAAGCAAGTCAGATGTAGGCTACTCACCGACATCAGCGAAGCTCACTATCTCGTATGCCTGGTTATTCGTGTGCGAGTTCGGTAAGTTATTGTCCAGCTCCAGAGTCCCGTCCTGCCTCACGCGCCCCGCGTGCAGTTTCCGAAGCGCGGTCATGAGCGCGGCGCGCGGCACCGCATGCGTGATATTCGGCCTCTCCCGCAGGTGAAGCTTGTCCAGAATCTGTTGTTTCGCGATCTCGACCAGGTATCGTTCCTCCGCGTCCTTCTCCATCGCCGGTATACCGCACGTCGGGCACCCGGTGGTGGCCGTGCTCGTGCGCTTCACCGTGAGCGCGCTCAGCACCACCAGCGTGGACAGCACCGTGAACGCGGACCACGAGAACGACTCTGAGAGCATGATGCAAAGTTTTGCTTTGGACTGGTTTGGAGAGAGTGGGCACTAGTGAGTGGACGCAGAGAGTGAGCACTCAGAAGTGGGGTAATCCATAAAAAGTTGTGACACGTTTAAGGGACGCACCAATGACGGTGTCTGTCACACATGTCCACGCGCTCGAGGGGAGGGAGGACGGTGGAGGTGAGCGAGACACACACACACACACACACACACTGAAGCATAGCTATATATATATAGCCCTGATGGGGTTAATCATTAGCGCGAACAAATAAACACACGACACTTACAGTGCCACGTCGAGCCGCAGTCCAAAGCCTCACCTCTGTCCCAGTGACCCGCAACACTGTAGCACTGTAACCCTAAACCACTGAACATATGACGCAATGCCATGCGGGGGAAAACCAGTTCGGTGTGGAGCTGGAGGACAGCATCCGATCACTCATCCTCGGTGCACTCACTGGGAAAAATACTGTTGATTTAACTTAAAACTGGTTAACTCGTTGCCTTAAAATTTTGAGTTCATTGAAATTAATAAAGGAGATTGTTTTACTCAAAATATTATGTTATCTGAACCACATTAATTATCTAAGTTGATTTGACAAAAGATTAAAAGTTGTGATAATAAATCCTGAAAATATTTTTTACGATCAATAACGTGTTTTTACATTGCTTTAATGCATCAAAATAAGTTAAGCTGCAATTTTAACTTTTTAAGTTTTACAAGATTATAACTTTTTAAGTCAGTTTAATGTAATTTAAGTTGAAATGAAGCTCCTCTGCATTCTTAAAAATAAATGGCGCTTTTCCACTGCATGGTACGCTCGGTTCGGTTCGGTACGGTTCGATTCGGCGCGGAACGGTTCGGTTCGGCTTCGCTTTTCCACTGCATGGTACGCTCGGTTCGGTTCGGTACGGTTCGATTCGGTGCGGAACGGTTCGGTTCGGCTTCGCTTTTCCACTGCATGGTACGCTCGGTTCGGTTCGGTACGGTTCGATTCGGTGCGGAACGGTTCGGTTCGGCTTCGCTTTTCCACTGCGTGGTACGACTCGGTACGGCACGGTTCGGTTCGCTAGCTCGGTTGCTTTTCCACTGCAGTTAGTACCCATTCAAAGTGGGTGGGACTGATCGTTACACTGTTTGTAGGTCCGGTGATAGCCGTGTGCGGCTAAGAGCTGAGCTAGCTGCTACTTCTTGGAACACTTTTTCATTCTGTTTTGCCCCATCCAGCTCTCGCTGGACCCGCTCCTAGGCAACCAACGAGAGGAACGTCTGCACCTCGACCACGATTCAGCCATTTCCTTTTTAAAGTGTTGATCTCTTCTTTTTTTTCAAGTAAGTAAAACACAGGTGCTACCGTGTTGGCTGTTGTCTACTGGTTATATGAGTCTGTATAGCGGGTTTAGTGTCTCGTGTCGCAAATCCAATGACGCTGGTAGTGACGATTCTGTCTGTCTGACCAATCAGTGATCTGCAGTGTTTCACGTCACATTTTAGTACCGGTACGGTACGCTTGGAACCTCAACAGATCAGGTACCATTTAAAGCGCGCCGAAGCGCACCGTACCGTACCGTACCATGCAGTGGAAAAGCGCCAAAGCGTGCCGTACCGAACCGAACCGTACCGTACCATGCAGTGGAAAAGCGCCATTAAGTTTCTTTATTGGTTCCATGAAGAACGTTTAACAACCTTTCCATCAATGTTTTTTATAGTGAAAAATGGTATTAAAATGTTTTAAGCACTAAGACATTTTTTGTTATTTTAAGAACTGTTCACTGAACGATTCTTTAGGGAACCAAAATATTTATTTTTAAAAGTAGCCTATATCTTACCTGAAAGGGGTTCATCAAAAAAAAAAAAAAGATTCTGTCATCCTTTACTGTAGTTACAAACCATATTTAAATATTTTTTCCTTAAAAAAAAAGACTTCATGCCTTAAAATAGCTTGAAACTCGACACTCTTGCCTCATTTAATATGCGCGGTTCTATGAATATGCAAATGAGCCCCGCCTCCACTCACTCACTCACTCAGAGATCCACTGGTTGATGATCACACGTTGATCTGATTGGTTACAAGGTAGTTTGTGACGTCAGAAACACCAGCGATTTCAAAGCTTGTTTGTTCACCAAAAAAAAGAAGAAGAAAAAAAAAAGATTCCAAATCTGTTTGACTTTGCTTAAGAGAGATTTGAGAAATGTCTTCTTTTTTTGTCAATACATTGAAAGTCAATGGGGTCCAATGTTGTTCGTCCTTCAGAAGTCAAACAGGTAAATTGTGTTTTTTTTTTGTGTTTTTTCTTTGTGAGCTGTCCCTTTAATATTATTTAGAGAGGGGTTTATTTAACAGATGCGAGTCAAGCGACATTAATTATAAGTGCCCAGTTATCCATAAAACTGACATTAGTTTGAGATTATTTTTAGGAACAAAGGATTGTGCATTGGATTCGGTGGTTCTGTTAGGCTGAGTTCAGATATCATACAGTTTAATATCTCTGTTTCAATAAATGTTTGTGCATCAGGTTGTTGAGCTCTTTAACCCTGTCATGCGTTGTTTAACGACTAAACTGTGCAATGTCTAATGGCTATTAATAGGAATCGTATATCTGTATCACGAGAAATAAATAAAAAAAGCATGGGAAAGAATGTGAATAATATCTTTTTCATCTCTACATGGATAAATAATCACCTGCGAGACACCAGAGCAGCCGGAGATGCTGTAACAGAAGCGCGTGCTCGAGCTCTCAGTGCGCAGGCGCCGTCTAGCGGCCACACGTCATCACTGATCCCCATACTTTTATTTTATTTTTTTATAAAACATTTTTTAATTCAATGCCACAAGAACAAGAGGTTTTACATTTTCACAATAACACATTAACATGATCTGCCAGGATATTTTTTTTTAATTTTAAAAAAAGTTGTACATAAAATCCAGTGCTTTCAAAGCATTACATGCTTTCATTGCTTTTTTGTTTTTAGTTTGTTCCAAAAGATGTACATATAATGTGAAGTCATTTATAAAATGTGAAAAAATTGGTTTACCTTGAGCCCACTTCCTTTTATGTATATGATATTTTCCAAATAAAACAAATAACTGTATATTATGTTGTTATTTACAATCCAAAATGTCATTTCTGACTCTGAGTATAAAAAGGCACATCAAAAACACACATTTCCATCATTTTTCTATTAATAAAGATTTCTAAATCAATCAAAAATAATCTTGAGTAAATACAATGAAAAAACAGATGCAAAATCGTTTCTTTTTTTTTCTAGTGCACAAAATTCACAAGTATATTAAATATTCAACTGTTCCCGATACGCAGCGCTTTAATGCATATTAATGCTGTCATCCGACTCATTATATGAGCTGTTGTATTTATAAGTGAATATAATAAAGTTGATTTTAAGCACGTGTACATGTTTCTTTTTTAGTAATGTTTGACCATTAATAGTTTTTTTTACCTCAAATTCTTTGATTTGAACTTAAAGTTTCAGGAATTATTATATTGTCGTTCATGAGGCGATAATGTTTCATAATAGCTTTTTTTTTTCGCCACATCAGTAAAGCACTTTATGGTTTATAATCTCTGGATTATATCTGAATGTGGAACTTGATCAGACAGACATTACCTCATATTTACACGTTTCAAGTTGTTCAAACAACGGTTTCGCCATCACTCTCATCTCAATATAATGTATTCTGAGATTGACAGGTTTGATCGAGAACTTTCATCAGAATATTTGCTGAAGCTAAAACATAAAAGATAAAAACTGCTTATAAAAGCATAAAGATATCTGATGAAACACTGAGGTCTATATCAGCAGATTTACCCAATATTTACAGATTGCATAGAGATAAGAGTCTAAAACAAGATCTGACCGTTCTGATGGTCAAAAAACACTTAGTCCTTTTTTAATAAAGTACACAAACAGCAGCTCATATCAACTACAATTATGCATAACATTGTCATTTTCATATTGTATACACTCTGAAAAAGAAAGGTTCCAAAATGTTTTTTGCACTATAAAGAACATTAAGATTCCATTGATTCCATTCCATAAAGAACCTTTATTTTTAATACACTCTTAAAAATGCTGGGTTGTTTTAACCCAATTTTGGGTCAAATATGGACAAACCTAAATGTTGGATTAAAAAATGCAATAGATAAATTTAACCCAACAGCTGGGTTTGTCCAGATTTGACCCAAAATTGGGTTAAAACAACCCAGCATTTTTATAGGGTAAAATAAAAACCACCGGTGGGCCCAAATCCATTACATTTTTAAAACAGTAATATCCTATACTAAACCTAAACTAATCTTGACAAACTATTTATAATTTGAAAGCTTACAATCTCTCGTTTTTATAGTTTCCATGATTTTCAAAATAGAGCTGTAATTTATCAATTTGCAACAAGAATATTTTCATAAGGCGTGTTTAGACCTTTATTTTGAAATAGTGATGAACATGAAAAATCATGAAAGAAGGGTAGAAACCCCAGTTTGTTTTCATGCCAAGAGTTCAAAATATATAATTATTTTAGAAAAAAAGGTCTGACATTTTTTTAAACATAAATAAATAAATGATAAATTCAGCATTTGTGATGTGGCAGAGAGCTATAACGCACATACGTGTTCTTTTATGTGTTTCTTAGAGGTTGAATTCATATCAAAATCTGCCAAACTTATATTACGTATGAATAGGAAGTCTACTTCATAAATTGCATGAAAATTGTGGAAATAATGGTTCATATCATCATTATATGTGCAGTATACTCTAAAAAATGCTGGGTTGTTTTAACCCAATTTTGGGTCAAATATGGACAAACCCAGCTGTTGGGTTAAATTTATCTATTGCATTTTTTAATCCAACATTTAGGTTTGTCCATATTTGACCCAAAATTGGGTTAAAACAACCCAGCATTTGTAAGAGTGGGTGGGGGGGGGGGGGGGGGGGGGGGCGTTAACAGTTTAAAACGAGCTTTTCTATATTAGAAATTCGTAGATTCCCTTGAATGTTTTTTTTTTTCATCTTCTCAGAACTGGACGTTCCAGTTTTATCCAGATCTCAAGGCATCAGTTTGTGACACTGACCCGACCACTTATCCTGGGTTGCACAAAAACTACCCAACATTGTGAAAATAACCCAACGCAATGACCTAATGGGCTCAACTAGTGTTTGAGAAGAGAAATCCATCAATACATTAAAGCTGGAGGACACACTAAATATAGGATAAAGGTGAAAGTGGAGCGTGAGTTCATTACGTGCTTTATTAGGAATGTTCCTGATCCTGACCTCAGAACGAAGAAGCAAAATCAACAAGTGACGGATGAACACGTGCTCGGAAATCTGGCCAGTTCAGTCTGAGACTGACTAAACCCTGTACGCCTGACTCTTTAAAAGGAGACACAAGTGCAGCGTTTATTTCTTTTAAATTTTTTTTTTTTAACTTTTTCTCATATAAACATTATAATGTTTTTATGAGAAAAAGTAAAGAAAAAAAAAGAAATAAACGCTGCACTTGTGTCACTTTTTAAAAGAGTTACAGAAAAATCATGGGTTAAAAATAACACAACTTGGGTTGTTTTATAACCCAACCGCTGGATCAATATTGCACCAGACCAACAGAAGTTAATTTGACCCAGCAAGATGGGTTGGTCATTTCTAACCCAACAGATGAGGTAAACATTCTACCCAAATGCTGGGTCAAATTAAATACAATTCTGGGTTGATTCAACTACATATTTGTTATATAGTGTACCCAATTGCTGGGTCAAATTAAATACAATTCTGGGTTGATTCAAATACATATTTGTTAGTGTACCCAAATGCTGGGTAAAATTAATTACAGTTCTAGGTTGATTCAACTACATATTTGTTATATAGTGTACCTGTCACGTTTTGATGTATTTAGTTATGTTTTGAGATCTTGTTTCCCCCTGTCTTCGTGATTTTTGGTTTAGTCCTGTTAAGTTTTCCCGCTCCTCGTTTGTGTTCAGTTTTATCACCTGTGTTCTGTTAATTATTCTATTATTCCATGTGTATTTAAGCCCTGTGTTTTCCCTGAGTGTTTGTCGATCGTCGTCAATGTATGGTTGTGTGTTAACCCTGAATTCCTGGAGTTTTGTTCTTGTTTGATTTTGGAAGTTTCATTTTGTTAATTAAAACTATTATATTGAAGCTCCCGTGTCCTCGTCTTCAGCTACCTGCAGCAACCCTGACAGAACGATCGACCGTAAACTGAAAATGAGTAGAAGGAAGAAGAAAGAGGTGAGCCCCTTCGAAAACCCAATCCTCTTCCAAGAGGAGCGCTCACTCGAAGAGTATGCGGGGCTCTATTTAGATCTTTATGATGATGTGTCGTTGGAGGAAGAGGAACTAACAAGGAGTTTCTGGGGTGGACTGAAAGACCCACTAGCCCAAATAATTCTACTGAAGAACCTAAGAATGTCCTTCTTGGAGTTTGTGGATCACACGCTGTGGGCGTGTGGATCCAGCTACCACGTGGAGGATCTCCCACTCCAGCCAAATCCAAATCTGGTATGCCCTGAGCCCGTCACCTACCCGTCAGAGCCTGAGCCCATTGCATGCCCGCCAGAGCCTGAGTCTGACCCTTATGACGACCTTCCTGAGCTTCTTCCGCCAGAGACCGTCCAGCCAGAGACCGTCCAGCCAGAGACCGTCCAGCCAGAGACGCGACCGTCCAGCCAGAGACCGTCCAGGCCAGAGAACCGTTGCCTGCCCGCCAGAGCATGAATCCAGCCCCAAGCTCCCTGATGTGCTGGCCCCGTCCAGTTCCGAGTCCCATGATGCGCTGGCCCCGTCCAGTTCCGAGTCCCATGATGCGCCAGAGCCAGAGCCCGTTGACCCAGCGCTGCCAGAGCATGAATCCAGCCCCAAGCTCCCTGATGTGCTGGCCCCGTCCAGTTCCGAGTCCCATGATACGCTGGCCCCGTCCAGTTCCGAGTCCCATGATGCGCCAGAGCCAGAGCCCGTTGACCCAGCGCCGCCAGAGCATGAATCAGCCCCAAGCTCCCTGATGTGCTGGCTCCGTCCAGTTCCGAGTCCCATGATGCGCCAGAGCCAGAGCCCGTTGACCCAGCGCCAGAGCCAGAGCCCGTTGACCCAGCGCCAGAGCCAGAGCCCGTTGACCCAGCGCCAGAGCCAGAGCCCGTTGACCCAGCGCCAGAGCCAGAGCCCGTTGACCCAGCGCCAGAGCCCGTTGACCCAGCGCCAGAGCCCGCTGACCCAGACCCCGTTGACCCAGCGCCCGTTGATGTCAAGTCTGTTTCCGTTCCTGAACCTGTCCTTCTCCCCAAGAAAATTTTGGGGGGGGGCTATACGCCTTCGCCGTGGCCGGCCAAAGATCCACGGAGGCCCGAAAAAATAACACCGCCGTGGCCACCTGATGGGTCCTCACCACCATGGCCGCCCGAAGGGTCCTCACCGCCGTGGCCACCTGAAGGGTCCTCACCAGCACGGCCACCTGAAGGGTCTTCACCGCCGTGGCCACCTGAAGGGTCCTCACCGCCGTGGCCACCTGAAGGGTCCTCACCGCCGTGGCCACCTGAAGGGTCTTCACCACCGTGGCCACCTGAAGAGCCTGCACCGCCGTGGCCACCTGAAGGGTCTTCACCACCGTGGCCACCTGAAGAGCCTGCACCGCCGTGGCCACGCCCACAGCCTGCTCCGCCCTGGAGGCTTCCCGGACCTGCACCATGCCCTCGCCAGCCTCCAGGGCGCCCACCCTCCCACCCCTTTGGATGTTATACGGCGCGAGGACGCGCCTTCGGGGAGGGGGGAGGTACTGTCACGTTTTGATGTATTTAGTTATGTTTTGAGATCTTGTTTCCCCCTGTCTTCGTGATTTTTGGTTTAGTCCTGTTAAGTTTTCCCGCTCCTCGTTTGTGTTCAGTTTTATCACCTGTGTTCTGTTAATTATTCTATTATTCCATGTGTATTTAAGCCCTGTGTTTTCCCTGAGTGTTTGTCGATCGTCGTCAATGTGGTTGTGTGTTAACCCTGAATTCCTGGAGTTTTGTTCTTGTTTGATTTTGGAAGTTTCATTTTGTTAATTAAAACTATTATATTGAAGCTCCCGTGTCCTCGTCTTCAGCTACCTGCAGCAACCCTGACAGTACCCAAATGCTGGGTCAAATTAATTACAATTCTGGGTTGATTTAACTACATATTTGTTATATAGTGTACCCAAATGCTGGGTCAAATTAATTACAATTCTGGGTTGATTCAACTACATATGTGTTATATAGTGTACCCAAATGCTGGGTCAAATTGATTACAATTCTGGGTTGATTCAACTACATATTTGTTATACAGTGTACCCAAATGCTGGGTCAAATTAATTACAATGGGTTGATTCAACTACATATTTGTTATATAGTGTACCCAAATGCTGGGTCAAATTAACCCATATGCGATATTAATTCTAACACATTACAGTGCAATTTAAGAAAAAAAATTGGAATAGACTATTATTTAGACGAGCGCTCGGTTTGTGCACTCACTCTGGTCATGATGTGATGACGTTCAAAGCACAAACAACCCAGGTGCTGGGTCAACCAATGTATTGATGGATTTTGACTCAATGCATGTGTTGCACAAAATAACTCAAATTCCATATAAATAACCCATAATGGGTAAAACAATTCATAACCCAGCGGCTGGGTTGATGAAATAACCCAGCTGTTTTTATACACTTCAATCAGATGTACCTCAGATACTATAACGAGTATCAAAAAAATATGCCCACACCATACAGTCGTGTTTGATGTACATCTATTCATCAAAAATGTTAATTTTTTATTTTATTTTTTTAAACAAAACAACAACAAAAAAGAGAAAGATAACTATGTACATGTAGTAGTTTTCCTTGGCATTCTGGATATTAACGAGAAAATAAAGTCAGGTCAAAGCAAATTATTCCAGTTTGCAGCATTTATTTCAAATATAATCTTTTGTAACATTATAAATGTCAATTTTGATTAATTTAATGAGTTCTTGCTGAATAAAAGTAAAATAATTCTTACTGACCTCAAACTTTTGAATGGTATATGTATCTTACAAAAGCTTTCTATTTCAGATAAATTCTGTTCCTTTGAACTATTCATTAAAGAATCCTGACAAATAAAATAAAATATGAAGCAGCAAAACTGTTTTCAACACTGATAATAATCATAAATGTTTCTTGAGCATCAGATCATCATATTATAGTGATTTCTAAAGGATCATGTGACACTGAAGACTGGAGTAATGATGCTGAAAATCACAGGAATAAATTACACTTTACTATATATTCACATAGAAAACAGATATTTTAAATATTTTAATAATATTTCAGAATATTACTGTTTTTTAATTAAATAAATGCAAACTTGTTGAGCAGAAGAGACTTCTAAAAATATTAAAAACGTACTAATCCCAAACTTTTGAACGGCAGTGTAAATTAGTTCATTCATTTATGCAAACGTTTATGTTAGATGCGATTAATCGATTTGACAGCACTAATTTTATTACTTTATACCATAATCAATATACACCACGCCAAACCAGAAAACTCACAACACTATTGCTGTAAAAAATTAAATTTAAGTTTTGTGAAAATATAATCACAATATTTTTTTACAGTACCCAATATTCACCATGCTGTTACATGTGTGTCCTGTTTCCCCTGTTCATTGTGTATTTGGTTCAGTCCTGTTCCCAGTTTTCCCGCTCCTCGTTAGTGTTCAGTGTATTCACCTGTGTTTAGTTCATTTGCCCCAGCTGTGTCTTGTTTCCCTCTTCAATCCTCTGTGTATTTAAGTTCCTCTCTTGTCAGTGTTCAGTGTCGGTTATTGTTTGTGTAAACGTGATGTTACCCTTGAGTTTACTATTAAATACCTGGTTTCTCTAAATATCCTTCGTCGTGCACTTTCTATTATCTGGAAACGAAACAGAATAACCGACCTTAAAAGAAAGAGAAAGAGGGTGACTGCAGACGGACCTTGAAAGAAAGTAACAAGATGGGTATTTTCCTCACCCCTCCAAATTCCAACAACTCCAAGCTGATCTGTTTCCAGGACGGCCGGCACATCGAGGAGTATGTTGCTGAATTCCTGGAGCTCTCCGAAGGGGTAAGCTGGGCAGAAGAGGTCCAAAAGACCGTATTTTGGTTTGGGTTAGATGATACCCTTTATCATCAAACGCCAGCGGCGGCATTCCCAGGATCATTTGCCCAGTACCTGGATCATGTGCTGTGGTTGTGTGGCTCACCCTTCACCGTAGGTGAGGTAGATGACATCGCCACTCAACCACCATCTCCAGCCATCTCCATCACGCCAGAGCTTCACGTCGCCTGCCCGCCAGAGCCTGAGCCCGTCGCCTGCCCCCAGAGCCTGAGCCCGTCGCCTGCCCGCCAGAGCCTGAGCCCGTCGCCTGCCCGCCAGAGCCTGAGCCGTCGCCTGCCCGCCAGAGCCTGAGCCCGTCGCCTGCCCGCCAGAGCCTGAGCCCGTCGCCTGCCCGCCAGAGCCTGAGCCCGTCGCCTGCCCGCCAGAGCCTGAGCCCGTCGCCTGCCCGCCAAGCCTGAGCCCGTCGCCTGCCCGCCAGAGCCAGACCGCCACCGAGCCCGTCACCTGCCCGCCAGAGACTAAGAACACCACACGTAAGTCCACTCTAGAGGACACTACATTGATGGTGATGTCTGCGGCGATTTTGTGTGTGTGGGCTACACACACATCAGTTCTGGCCCATGCATCCAGCCCAGCCGAGCCCTCACCGCTGTTCCTGTCCAGTCCTGATCTGTCCTCTCCGCTGGTCCCGTCCAGCCCTACAGAGCCTTCTCCGCTGGTCCCATCCAGCCCTACAGAGCCTTCTCCGCTGGTCCCAGCCAGCCCTACAAAGCCTTCTCCGCTGGTCCCAGCCAGCCCTACAAGCCTTCTCCGCTGGTCCCGCCAGCCTACAGAGCCTTCTCCGCTGTCCCGGCCAGCCCTACAGAGCCTTCTCCACTGGTCCCGGCCATCTACAGAGCCTTCTCCGCTTGTCCATCCAGCCCTACAGAGCCTTCTCCCTGGTCCCGTCCAGCCCTACAGAGCTTCTCCCTGTCCTCCAGCCTACAGAGCTTCTCCCTGGTCCCGTCCAGCCCTACAGAGCCTTCTCCCTGGTCCCGTCCAGCCCTACAGAGCCTTCTCCCTGTCCCGGCCAGCCTACAGAGCCTTCTCCACTGGTCCCGGCCAGCCCTACAGAGCCTTCTCCGCTTGTCCCGCCAGCCCTACAGAGCCTTCTCCGACGGTCCCGGCCAGCCTACAGAGCCTTCTCCCTTGTCCCGTCCAGCCCTACAGAGCCTTCCTCCCTCCTGCTCCGTCCCGCCAGCCTACAGAGCTTCTCCCTGTCCCGTCCAGCCCTACAGAGCCTTCTCCACTGGTCCCGTCCAGCCCTACAGAGCCTTCACGGTCCCGTCAGCCTACGGCTCCCCTGGTCCCTCCAGCCCTACAGAGCCTTCTCCACTGGTCCCGCCAGCCTACAGAGCCTCTCCTGGTCCCGTCCAGCCCTACAGAGCCTTCTCCACTGTCCCGTCAGTAGGCTCCTGCCCAACCACCTCCCGCCTTCTCATCACGCTCAGAGCTTCCGCGCTGCCCCCAGAGCCTGAGCCTGTCCGAGCCCTGCCCGCCAGAGCCTGCCTCTCCCAGACCTGGCCGTGCCTGCCCGCCAGAGCCTGTCCGTCACCTGCCGCCAGAGGCTGAGCCGTCGCCTGCCCCCAGAGCCTAGCCCTGCCTCACTGACCCTGCTCCCGCCAGAGCCTCCTCGCTGCCGCCAGAGCCTGAGCCCGTCACCTGCCGCAGAGACTAAGACACCACAGTAGTCCACTCTAGAGGACACTACATTGATGGTGATGTCTGCGCGATTTGTGTGTGTGGGCTACACACACTCAGTTCTGGCCCATGCATCCAGCCCAGCCGAGCCCTCACCGCTGTTCTGTCCAGTCCTGATCTGTTCCTCCCTCCGCCCTCAGGCTCTCCGGTCCGGCAGCCCTACAGAGCCTTCTCGCTGGTCCCATCCAGCCCTACAGAGCCTTCTCCGCTGGTCCAGCCAGCCCTACAAAGCCTTCTCCGCTGGTCCCGTCCAGCCCTACAGAGCCTTCTCCGCTGGTCCCGGCCAGCCCTACAGAGCCTTCTCCATGGTCCCGGGCCAGCCCTACAGAGCCTTCTCCGCTGGTCCCTCCAGCCCTACAGAGCCTTCTCCGCTGGTCCCGGCCAGCCCTACAGAGCCTTCTCCGCTGGTCCCAGTCCAGCCCTACAGAGCCTTCTCCGCTGGTCCCGGCCAGCCCTACAGAGCCTTCTCCACTGGTCCCGGCCAGCCCTACAGAGCCTTCTCCGCTTGTCCCATCCAGCCCTACAGAGCCTTCTCCACTGGTCCCGTCCAGCCCTACAGAGTCTTCTCCGCTTGTGCCGTCCAGCCCTACAGAGCCTTCTCCACTGGTCCCGTCCAGCCCTACAGAGCCTTCTCCACTGGTCCCGTCCAGCCCTACAGAGCCTTCTCCACTGGTCCCGTCCAGCCCTACAGAGCCTTCTCCACTGGTCCCGTCCAGCCCTACAGAGCCTTCTCCGCTGGTCCCGTCCAGCCCTACAGAGCCTTCTCCACTGGTCCCGTCCAGCCCTACAGAGCCTTCTCCACTGGTCCCGTCCAGCCCTACAGAGCCTTCTCCACTGGTCCCATCCAGCCCTACAGAGCCTTCTCCGCTGGTCCCATCCACTCCTCCCAAGCCTGTCCTTGAGTACGTCCCGGAGCCTGTCACTTTCCCCAAGAAAATTTTGGGGGGGGGATATAGGGCTCCGCCATGGCCACCCGAAGGGGCGTCTCCACCCTGGCCACCCGAAGGGGCGTCTCCACCCTGGCCACCCGAAGGGGCGTCTCCACCCTGGCCACCTGCACAACCTGCTCCGCCCTGGAGGCTTCCTGTTCCGGGAAAGCCATGCCCTCGTCAGCCTCCGGGGCGCCCACCCTCCCGCCCCTATTTGGTGTTTATACGGCGTGGGGACACGCCTTTTTGGGAGGGGGCGTAATGTTACATGTGTGTCCTGTTTCCCCTGTTCATTGTGTATTTGGTTCAGTCCTGTTCCCAGTTTTCCCGCTCCTCGTTAGTGTTCAGTGTATTCACCTGTGTTTAGTTCATTTGCCCTAGCTGTGTCTTGTTTCCCTCTTCAATCCTCTGTGTATTTAAGTTCCTCTCTTGTCAGTGTTCAGTGTCGGTTATTGTTTGTGTAAACGTGATGTTACCCTTGAGTTTACTATTAAATACCTGGTTTCTCTAAATATCCTTCGTCGTGCACTTTCTATTACCTGGAAACGTAACACATGCCAGCTACTCACAGTTTTTATTATTAAATAGAAGAGCATAAAATATAAGCTGTATTGTGAAAATATAAAGTATAAAAAGGAAGGTAATTTGTCAGTAGAGCATCATGATCATCATCACTAATTAACACATGTGATATATAGGATTTTGTAGGAATATTTATGCTGAATTCTATATAATTTCACAGTAATACTCTTCCCGAATTTGCAACGAAGCAATATAATCGGTTTCATGGTGTCATTATTATACTGTCATTATATATTTAAGTATTGAGTAATATTAAGTAACTACATGTACTATTGGGTTAGTGTAGGATTAGGGTTTGGTTGAGGGTTAGAACATGTAGGCTAATTATGCATAATTTACTGTTATTACTATGGTAAGTAAATGTAACATGTTCAGTGTAAAATAAAGTGCTAACATACAATCTTTATTTTTACTCTAATTCAAATGACAGAATTCAGCACAAATATCCCATGTCCTGAAACAAGTTAAACAAAACAAAAAGGAACAACAACAAGAGAAGAGAAGAGAAGAGAAGAGAAGAGAAGAGAAGAGAAGAGAAGAGAAGAGAGAAGAGAAAGAAAAAAGCTAAATATTTCTTCATTTTTCCTATTGACACGTTCAATGTTTATATAATTTGGTAAACATATTGGGGGCATTAATTACAATATAAAGAATTCCTCCATATCAATCTTTAACTCTCAGATGAAACTATGACGACAGCGCCACCTTACGTCTCCCGAAGACACGAACACATGGAGCAGTGACGTAAAGCACAGAAAGAGCCAGTGTTGTGCTTTTCCATGCTTTATTCCCCTTGTTTTTCCTGGTTGCGAACACGAGAGAGTTTAAATGAGGACTCGCGATGCTTTCAGACGCGCTTGTTTATCAAGCTGAGGTTTTTTGAATGGTTTAATTTTTTTATTATGCTTTCAAACTGTACAGAGATTACATGAATGATATACATCTTTATATACAAAACACCAAATATATCAACAATATGTCCAATGTCACCTGAACATTCAGGACTAGAAAAAAATGTGTTTTTTTGTTGATCTTTTTGTGAGGTTCGCGCGTGACGTCACGGCCCCGCCCACTCAGGTTCTGGTTTGATCACTGCGCGCTGTTGACACTCGGAGTCTCCGTGAGCTCGTGCTTGTGGAGGCGATTAAAACGGTATTAAGCGACAGCGGGCTGTCGTTATTCGGTTACCGGGGGATCGGCTGTGCGGGAGGTGGGTCATCAGTTTAAACATGTTTTCCTAGCCCATCCTGAGCGATAGTAATGCCCTCACGAGTTCGTGAGGCGGCCGATTGTCATTTTGACTTAGCTCGCGCTCGCCTAGCCGCCACAGGCTAATTAATTAACCGACAGTGTGAGAAATATTCACTCCAAATCATCGAAGGCACTGCATGAACTCATCAAAACACCCAGAACGCCGAGTCTCTCCTCGTTTTGAATGAACGCGAGGGATTAACAGGTAAGTGAACGCTTGAACGCTTTAAATGGAACAGGTATCTATGTGTTGTTGTGTGTGTGTGTGTGTGTGTGTCGTTGTTGTGTATCGCTAGTAGTAAAGATCACGTTAGTCGTCAGTGACAGGATAACGATTAATTAATTCTTCACTTAAACCACGACTACACTGAGTGACGTGTGAGAAACGGAACGCTCCGTTCTTTGATTAATCGAACGGCGGCGTTCTAGTTTTGTCGCGTCGCGTGTAGTTTAAATATTATTATTATTATTATTAATAATAAAGAACACAGACTCTCAGCTGATGGTGACCAGAGATCAGAACACCTGCGTTTAAAGGACCGTTCACACCAAAAACTTTAACTATAAAGTTTTAATTATCGTTCTAATGGCCTGATAAATATGTGATAAAGATGTACTCATATGAATGCACTTTTTTTGGCCTTCAAAATCTCAGGCACCATTCACTCCCATTATAAAGCTGGGAAAAGCCAGGGTATTCTTAAATACCGGTATAACATTTATTGTCTCCAACAAAAAATATTTTAGCAATATGTAGCTAGTATATTATAGTATAAAAATGTGATTTTAGATTAGATTTACTGTTCTATTGTGCTCTGTCTGTCAGCGACAGTATCTGTCAGAGCCTGATTTAAACATGTTAACTATATCTACTTGGGGCGGCAGTGGCTCAGTGGTTCATGTAGGTTGTCTACAAACCGGAAGGTTGGTGGTTCAATCCCCGGTTCCACCTGATCAAGTGTCGAGGTGTCCATGAGCAAGACACCTAACCCCAGATGCTCCCGACGAGCTTGATGGGGCCTTGCATGGCTGCAGTCGCCCGTCGGTGTATGAATGAGAGAGTGAATGGGTGAATGTGAGGCAAATTGTAAAGCGCTTTGGTGGCCATTGGGTCTGTGAAAGCGCTATATAAATGCAGTCCATTTACCATTTACTTTGAAGCCCAAGGGATAGTTCACCCCAAAATGAAAATACTGTCAGTAATCACTCACCGTCATGTTGTTAACCAGAAGCGCTGCGCTGTTACACTACGTGAACTATCTTGAGGCCATGAGAAAAGGAAATGAATACTTGAATAAAGTCGCTATTTTTTTTAATTTTTTTTTTGCGCTCAAAAAGTATTCTCGTCGCTGGATAAACTTAAGATTGAGCCACTGTAATCACTTGGACTATTTTAACTATTTAATAACTTTTCTGGGCCGGCAAGTTTCAATCCCTTAGAAGCCTATGGAGGAGTGACCCAGCTCTCAGATTTAATCACAAATATCTTCATTTGTGTTCCGAAGATGAACGAAAGTCTTACGGGGTTGAACAACATGAGGGAGAGTAATTACTGACAGAGTTTACATTTTTGGGTGAACTATGCCTTTAATATAAGCTTGTGTCATGTTTAGGACAAATTGTACTGTGTGTACTTTAACGGCAGGATATTTCAGATGTGCTCGTATCAAATTACTGTATCGATATTAACGGTATTGCCTCATTCCATATCGTTTCGAAATAAATATGTATCGCTATATCGTACAAACTCGATATACCGCTTCCTTATATCAAGTACATATATTTTTCTCAAGAAAAAAAAAATCTGTCTCAGCTAATGCTGTAAACTACATGCAACCCTGTCAATTTCTACATTTATATCATCAAATATTAAAATTAACATCTGATTTGTATACAAACATTTAAGTTGCATGCTGTTTTTATAATAATAACATTATGTGAAAGTGTTTTATTGACGGTTTGAAACACTGATTGATGGATTTCATGAGACATGATTGATTTCAGGAAGTTGTTCTGAATATTTAAACGTTCCTTCTGATGTTTATTAATGTTTATTTGCTGATGTAACTAGTAAAGAGGAAGAGATGATCGTTCGTCTGTCTCACACACACACACACACACACACACACACACACACACACACACACACACACACACACACACACACACACACACACACACACACACACACACACACACACACACACAGACTGATGAAACTGACAGAATTAGTCAGAAATATCAAAGCTTATTGTGATTATTGGATGGGAAGCAGTTTAGATAATGTTTAGTTTTATTCACGCATCGACTGAAAACAGCACAGACTAAAAGATCGATTATAGGATTTAAGACTCAAAATGAGAATCAATTAAAATTGAGAAATCTAAATTGTAATTTATTTGCTTAAAGAATGCAATCGGAATGTTTTATTTATCATGGTAGCATTGCTCATATGATGAATTAAACTTTGCACGATGCAAGTTTTCACCATAGCAAACTTTGTTATAGCTTTATAGCTGTATATAAGCTGGTCACCTGTGCGGTTGAGATGTTTAATGTGCACGTTGATGCATAACGTGACCGTCTGTAAGCGTGCGATCTGCAGTTTTGTAGTGTGCATTTAATATTTTCAGTAGGACAAGAAGTCAGACAGAAATGAAATTTTGAATTTGTCCAAAAAGTGGCTTTTTGCATGAGATTTGTGTTTTGAATATGGAAGGAAGACAGAAATGGTTCGTGTTGGTTAAAAATGTTCATGTCTAATTGTGCATGAAGGAGTTTTCCTTGGTTATAGTCTGATTACTGCTTTTAAAACATTTTTTATTTTCTGTAATCAACGTGTCAGATGCTGCTTTTTGACGACCTTCTAATATTTACACTGATTTATGTCATAAAAATCTGAAAATTGTCTTTACTTGCCCTGGAAAAGTCATGTAAATTTCTCCAGTTAATGCATGTGTAGTTTTGACCAGCTCTAATATTATATACATTCATCTAGAGATGCACCGATATGAAAATTTTGGCTGATAAAAACGATTATTCTTTATATTTAGAATCCAATAACCCAGGGGTTCTCAACTCCAGTCCTCGCGACCCACTGCTCTGCATATTGTGTATGTCTCCCTTATTTAACACACCTGATTCAGATCCTCAGCTCATTAGGGTAGACTCTCGTCCATATCCTAACGAGCTGAGGATCTGAATCAGGTGTGTTAAATAAGGGAGACATACACAATATGCAGAGCAGTGGGTCCCGAGGACTGGAGTTGAGAACCCCTGCAATAACCGATATATTGGCCGAAAAATCCAAATTTTTATATAATTTTTCAGAGCATGAATCAAGTTTCACCACTAAAAATCATGTCCCAAGCACACAATTATAATGTTTGTACACAAAAACATAATTTTATGTAGCTTATGACGACAGACTTGCCATATTTTTTTTTTTTTTTGAAGTGATTCCAATCATATTTCAAGCAATTTAAAACCATCA
This sequence comes from Chrosomus eos, assembly GCA_036326025.1. Classification (NCBI taxonomy): domain Eukaryota; kingdom Metazoa; phylum Chordata; class Actinopteri; order Cypriniformes; family Leuciscidae; genus Chrosomus; species Chrosomus eos. Next base: position 41,750,222 of record CM070828.1, read on the forward strand.
TGTTGAACAGTGGGCATCTGAAGTGTCTCAGCTGAAGTAATATCTGAAATAATACATAATTTATCAGCTTTAATATATCAGCCAAATTTTCTTATCAGGCCGATAACATTAAACATGAACATTGTGGCCAATATATTGCGCATGATCCCTAAATTAATCTACTAGATGCCATTCACACTGATTCATTTGAAAAGCTGAAGATACACACACCTTGTTCATAGAAATTTGATTTAAGAGTTATTTGCATTTAAATTACGCCTATGCACAATAATAATTAAAGCTCCACTTTCACACGAATGCTTTACTTTGCGTGTCAGAATGTTTGAATCCATGTGCTAACACACTTTAAAGCTGCTTTAAATCAAACAAATCTGTACGGTAAAAAGCGCTACATAAATAAAGGTGACTTTACCATCATATATTCTGCTATAAACCGCATAAAATAATTCGAGCACCATTTACTTGCCTCAAAAAAGTCTGGTATTGTTATTATTTATTGCTACACTTCAACATGTGAATTATTCCATCAGAAAATTAACAGTTTTAGCGCCGTCAGACTTTAAAACAACGGACCTGCGCACTTGTTGATATTTGTGTTTTGAAAAAGTTTTTGATTGATGTTTTGACTCCTAACCAATTTTCTACATTAAAAATTGTCTTTTTATTTGGGCTAGTACAATTAATTTATAGCTACCCAGGGCTCCAGACTAACTTTTTTCACTAGGAGCACGCGCGCCCCCAACTGAAATTTTTAGGGGCACAACCAGAAAATTTAGGAGCACACACCGTAAAACAACATACTAACCAAATATTCAGATTGCAACTAATTTCCAGTATATTACTATTTACTTATAAATACTTTGATAATAGATGCAGAAATTGCAATGCCTTTGCAGTGGCCTTTTCGCCACACAAACTTCTCACTCTGAATCATCTTCCAACTGTGACACTGTACTAGGGCTGCAACGTTTCAAATATAGCTCACGGTTCAGTTTGTATCACGGTTTTAGGTTCACGGTTTCGACTATGATTCGGTATGTGGTATGTTCAGGGGAAAAAAGACTGCTGTCAAATAAAATAAAGAAACAAATAATCTAACAACAAGCGAAAGCACAAATAAATACAATAGAGCAAAGATACTAATAAAATAAACTATGACTTTATGCTTTTCAGGTAGATCTAACATTAGTTTTCAGGTACAGAAGTTGAATAAAAATAATCAAATGTAAAATAACATTGCATATTTGACTGTATAAATTAAAGAATAATCCTTATTAAAGTTACAAAAGCTATTCAATTCAGAGCTGATTCAGTTCACTTAAGGCATAACAGAAACAGACTGTCTGCTAGGATACTCATCAAGACGGACATGTTTACTTTTTGATGTGAATTTGTCCATTCAAGTGCAAAACTTGAAAGAGAACTCAATATTTGCGCGCTGTCATACATCTGGCTGTCTGAGATGAGTAGCCTACACATACACGCATACACACGCGATCGCGTGCGCGCGCGCACACACACACGCACACAAATCTTCTAGACGCGAGTTCTCTTTCGCGTCTTGCTCTTGCAAAGCTTAAATGAGTTTAGTTTAAACACCGATGGTATCGTCTGCAGTTCAGGTCTCGCCTGCGCTCGCGCGCTATCAACTCCCGGGTGATGACGGCGTAAATGACAGGTCATGTTCGAGCATTTGGCACTCACGTGAACAGTGTTTAGTCATTTTGTTCATTTTTTTTTTTGGATTATCGCTGTTGTAATGTATTATTTTGGAAGCCAGCAAGTGAATTTAACTGGCACACTAGCCGCAGGTCGGAAGAATAGTTTGTTTGCGTGCTCATTGCTCAGACGCACATGTTGTGATATTTGTCTCCGTCTCCTTCCCACAGACGTTTAAAACAAACGCGCGCTCAAATATCTCTAGAACCCTCCCTCTCCACACATTAGCCACTTACACTTGCATCCTATTCTTCTCACACTAATTGGTACACGTTCCGGATTCATTGATAAGCCTCTTCCACGTTTAACGTGTAAAAAAAAAAAAAAAAAAGGGGGACAAATTTACTGGTCGCACATGTGCGACTGGATGTAAAATTCAGTCGCACACTCTCAAATGTTGGTCGCAAAATGCGACCATTTGGTCGCAGTCTGGAGCCCTGCTACCAAAATCTGAGCCCACCTGAGATTTAGAAATTTTGCGAGCCCTGATGTCTGTGTTTTTGGGTCAGTTGTGTCGTGTGTAAAGGTGTTTTGAAGCTCTGTGAAAGATTGTGTCTTTCTTCAGGAGAATAGCTGATATAATCCAGCGGTGTGTGTGTGATCCGAGTCATTTAGGCCCCATCCACACTACTGCGTTTTAGTTTAGAAACAGAAATCAAAACGAATACAATCTCCATCCACACCAGCGTTTTACTGCGTATTAGAGTTGATCTCCTTCCACATTAAAACGACTGAAAACTGACTTAAAACGACTGTAAGCCAATCAGATACGTTTATTTATGAAGTATGTTATTCGCCGACGCAGCCGCATTGAACCACAGACATCATGCATCGAACTCAAATCTATGATCGAACTTCCACAGTAAACCTGCTGTAAACACTTGATGATGCGAGCGAAATACTGAAGTGAACACGGCTGTAAACGACTAATGCAGATTGTGCGAAGTTAATCTAAGCATCCACGGTACAATCAGGGCCTCTAATTGTACCTGATATTTGATCGTAGAGAGAAACAAAAAAATATTTGCAGCCAACTGTCAGAGTTAGGATTAGTTCTGTTAAACACAGCTCTCTGTTCATCTCGAGTCTGTCGGAAATGCTGAAACTTAATTGCAAGATTACAGCATGTCATGGCAATATTTAAGAGCTGGAAAAGAAAGGAGACACTGACCTGTCAAAAGGCTCCTCAGTTTCTCGCTGATGATCGGTAATAGTTGATAAATTAAGCTTTTCCCAAAGGGAGTAGGGCCACAACATCACCTCCATTCAAAATGTTTAATACACACTCTTCTTGTTGGGGCTTCAGTTTGCTAATGCGGGATATTCTCCACAACAGAGCGAACTGCATCCGCGTCTCCATATCCGCGGTCGTTTTCGATTTCCCTGACCTAATCTTAAACTCGGCGCTTAGCGTCTACGTCACGGCTCTCCGCCCGCCTCTGTTCTCTGATTGGCCGGCTGTTTTCAGGCCGGAGGAAAACGGAGAGATAGGCCGCTGTCTCAGACTGAGTACAGAAGCGAAATGAAATTGAGCGGAAGTACGAAGTCTGACGTACTCGGGCTAGTTTTGGTCTGGACTGGAGGAGCAAACGTAGCAAAAGATCTCCGTTTCTAAACTAAAGCGTAGTAGTGTGGATGGGGCCTTAGTCTGTGATTTTCACAAGCAGATTGTTGACAGTGTTGTTGTGGTCAAGAGGTGCTGTTGCTGTTGTCTCTAGTCCAGTAGATTGAGGTTGCTGTTTTAGTAAATGAGTGCAGGAATAGGAAATCAATCTTTGCTCAATTATTCATGAGTACAGAAACGCTTAATTATCAGCGTTTCAGTGATGAAGTCCCGTTGGCCTGTTCTGAAGAGTCTGATCTGCAGTCAGTTGTTATAATGTTTTGAGGAGGTTTGCATTTGTGAGATGATTAAGAACATACGAAATAAATACTAAAGCAATGTCCTGTAGAAAACCCATGCAAATGTGTTGTCTGTTTTTTATGTGACTGAATATGTTCTGCTATTTACTTGCATTCACTTCTTAGTATATTATTTCTTATATATAGTTTCATGATGATTCTGAATCTAAATATTGCAGAATGCAAAAGGGAAAAAGAAAATCATGAGGAAAAGAAAGCAGACTGAAAGAGCTCTTGCCTCAGATATTCTTGTTATAACATGTGATGTCACATTAAATAAATACCAAGTGTGACGTTATTCTTAAATAAAACAAAACTGATGGATCAGCTTTATTTATGATTTTTAATGATTTGTTTCAGTCTTTTTGAATGGACGTTCCCTCATAATTCAAGATCGTCAGGAATAAGGAGGACATGTTTATATAGTGCTTTATTGTATTTAAATGTTCACTTCTTTTAGTTACAAGAAAAAGTTATTAAACCTGTTATAGTATGACAACACTTTTTTTTTTGCAGCTTATTTAAATATCGGGAAAATACCGTGATAAAAGCTTCAGATATCAAATCTGAATATGTATGCATCTGATTGATTGAAACACATTTCAGATGTTAATAATCAGTTTCTCCTCAGCCGAGTTTATAGAACAACATCTTGCAGATATTATAAAGTATATATTTAAAGATAATCGAGTTCCCACATTATTTGTCTATGCATTGACTCTACAATATGGCCTTTAATAATCAGTTTTGCAGTTTATATGTTTCTATTTAGATATTTATTTTTATAAGGAAAAATGACAAATGTTTGAATGTTCTCCCTCAGATTTGTGAAATGTTGATGTTTGTCATGAAATGTTCTGATAATAAAGAGTAGTTTTATTCTTGGGTTCTACAACTTTCACTTAGGAGCAAACATCTGCCTTTAAACTTGAAAGAAATAAGATTTGACATTTATCATGATAATTATCGATATTGACTGATATATAAAAAATATCGTGATAATTTCTTTTGGCCATATCGCCCAGTAGTTCCTACATTATTTTATTGTATTCTCTACAATATGGTTTTTAATTATCAGTTTTTCCTCAGCCAACATCTTGCAGATCAAATGCGAAAATAAAATGTTCTCACAAAAGAGAAAATCAAAATCTCCTTAATAGCATTTTATAAGTATATATTTAAAGATAAGTTCCTACATTGTTTTTCTATGCATTGACTCTACAATATGGCCTTTAATAATCAGTTTCCCCTCAGCCGAGTCGCGAGAACAAGCCCAGATCTTGCGTTGTGTGTGTAAAGTTGTGTGTTTATGGACTGTAATGCGGTTTGAAACTGATTTGGCGCAGTCCTCCCACATATGAGATGGCGGGTGTTGGGTCATATTTAGCTGCAAGGGTTCTGTAATATTGATAGGGAGTCGTGTCACGATGCTTTGTGGACCTGAACATGGATCCGGCCTGTGTGATTGTGTTTGTTTTATTGTGTGTGTGTGTGTGTGTGTTCGTTTTGCAGCAGCACAGCCAGTATGCTGTGTGTGTGTTTTTTTTTCTTGAGAGATTTGCAGAGCTATTTTTAGACTCGAGCATGTGCTTCCCTCCCTTTCTCTCGTTCACTCGCTCATCTTTTCCTCCCGGATCCATGATGCTATTAGATTCTCCTTCCTCATCGCACACCTTTCTTCCTCTAATTCCTGCTTTTTCTTTCCGTCTGTTGTTGTTCTGTCCTCTTATTCTGTTTCCTCAGCTCTTTTCTTCTGTTGTTCCTCGCTGCTTTCGCACGACCGTTCCTCCCTCCTTCCCTGTGGATTTCTCCTTGTGAATTATTAATGGTTGCTGAATGGCAGTGACTGGGAGCAATGCTGAGATTTATCAATCATCAGTTTTCCGCCATGAAACGGGACGGGGAATGAGCTATGACCGTAGACAGAGACGGGGACACCACCATGTTGCAAAACTACACACTTTCAAAAACTAGTCGGTTTTAAATAGTGATGCACCAAAAAAATAAATAAAAGCCTAAGTTTATTTGTATTGGACATTTTCCACAGTGTAGTTTCACTTTAACTTAATTTCAAGTCTCCCTGTAGTCAATAACTTTTTCCTTTAAAACTCGCCAAAATTACATTCCTAAATGTTTTTTAATAAAAAAATTCTTCATGCCTTAAAATATCTTGTGTAACTCGACACCCTTGCCTCATTTAGGCTCAATCCCAATTCACCCCTTACCCCTACCCCTTGTTTTCTAGTGTACCCCTTAAAACAGAGTTACAAGGGCCAAGGGGTTGAAATATTCCCCTACGAAATGTAGCAACTCTTCATGAACCCGATACGTCATCAGTCGTCGGCGATGGCTTTGCCGTTACAGAGTTTTTACAGGATTTCTCCATCAATCAGCGCCGCGGCTCTTAACTTTGAGGAAACATGATGATTATAACCTTCCTTCCTCGAAATGCATGTCTTTTATGTTTCGGAAAGGTAATTTATTTTACAATTTCTTAATTTAAATGACTACATTATTATTATAAGAGTAAATAAAGTGCATGGTGGTGTCATCCGGCGCTAAATTTAAATATTTAACCGTTTGCAAAGCCTTCTCGCCGGTGATTCGCGATGCATTCTGCGAACTTTCTCGTAGCCCTCCGTTTGGAGTGTGCCTCTGAAAAATCTCCGTTTCGAGGGCTATGTAGCCCAACCCCTTCCCCTACCCCTCTGTTTGGTGAATTGGGATTGAGCCTTAGTATATGCGGTTCTATGAACATGCAAATGAGCCCCGCCTCCACTCACTCACTCGCTCAGAGATCCACTGGTTGACGATCACACGTCGATCTGATTGGTTACAAGGTAGTTATTGACGTCAGAAACACCAGCGATTTCAAAGCGTGTTTTTGAGACTTTGGTTCACTGCAGTTTTAAGGAGAAAATATTCAGCAATGCTGTCGACTTATGAATTTACACATGATTTGTCTTAAAGCATATTAAAAACACACCATAGACTAGTGTTGTCACGGTACCAAAATTTCAGTATTCGGTACCAATACCAGTAAAAATCCACGGTTCTCGGTACCAATTTCGGTACCAAAGCTTAATTTAGATTAAATTTACATATATTAAAGTGTATATCACGGTTACAAAGATGGAAACTGTATTAAAAACACTTTACAATAAGATTCTATTTGTTAAATAACATTAGATAAAATGACCTAACAATAAACCATAGTTATATACTGTAGCAATTATTCTCATTGGGGTTAATTTAAAAATGTACTAATACATTTTTAAAATCAAAAGTTTTATCTGTTAACATGATTTAATGCACAATGAATGAAGTGAACAAACATGAACAATCAAGTGTTTGTATTAAATAACATCCACAAACATGAATTAATGTTGTAAAAATATATTGTTCACTCAGTGTTGATGTTAGACAACGCATTAAGTAATGTTAATGAATTGTATATTTTTGTAGTGTTACTAAACTATACAGGAGATAAAACATGTTTTATTTGACTTAACTGTACTTTTATTTAATCCAAAACTGCCAAAAATGTCACTCTTGCCTGATGTCTTCAAAACTTGAGAACCCTGTAGCTGATTTCTAATGCAAGGGTTAGAAATCAATTAATTCTTTGCTGATACTTCCTCGTCATCACGGAGAGCGCAGTTTGCACCGCTTTCTCCTTCTTTCCACAAGCGCTTGTTCTCCCGTGTCTCCGCTATGCAACCATGAACAGCGGCGCGTCTGGAAAAACAAGCTCGCACGTCGCTTCTATTATAAGCGCGCTTCCCGCGCGCCTACATTTGAAATTTGCACGCACAAAAATACGTGCTATGTGAACGGCCCTTTATGGCAACGTGACATTAGCCTAATTCAAAATATTTCCATATGTGGCTCTTCTTTCCTCCTTTCTTGTCAACAAGTGGATTCAGAGCCACCGCACGCAGCGCCGGTCGCCATGTCTCAGTGTTTTTATGAAGAGGACGCAGTCACGCAACTGTGCACCTTTAAGACAGCGCGTCAAGGACCGGACGCACCCGGTATTCGGTACCTAGAAAAGCTGGTACCGTAACCGTTAATTTTTTTTAGTACCGACTTGGTACCGAAGTACCGAGTTTTTTGACAACACTACCATAGACACATAAACAACATTAAAAGCTGGATTTTCACCAAAGGTGGACTTTAATGCGTTAAAATAATTGAATGCAAATAACGCATTAAATTACTAAAGCGTGTGAAATTGCACCATTAATGTAATTAGTCGTGCAGCGTTTACAATGGCGTAAGCTCCTGTATCCCGATTTCACTTCTGTTTGCAATCGGATCATTTTAAGCTGCTAAACTTTTCAGTCCAATGATCCTGCATGCGAATTCATTCAAACAATTAGTCCAAAACAGTGCTAATTTAAAGAAAACCAGGCTGATTACATCAGAGAGAAGTGACTCGCTGACAGTTTTATTCATTCCAGTTTGTGTTTGACTGAGTTTTGTCATGTGATTTGTTTCTGAAGAGCGCGAGCCTTTCTGTGAAATACAGACTGAGTGTCTAGATGATACGCACACTATGTTTCTCAGCTGGATAAAGCAAACCAGCGTTTAGCTAGTAATGTTTTGATGGATGAGGATTGCAGTCCAGGTAAAGATGATGGTGGTGACACCAGTGGTGGTGATGGCTGTACAGTAAGCAGGGTTTCCCATACGTTGCGGCCCGCCACAATATCAACGCTGACCGCCACACATTGATTTACATTTTCTTTTAAATTATTTTTTTACTAAGCCTATTTAAAATTGTATTTGATTGCATCGTCCGTCCGTCCGTCCCTCACTCTCTCTCTCTCTCACTCTCACTCACCCGTACCTCTCGCTCGTCCGTCCGTCCGTCCCTCACTCACTCTCTCACTCTCTCACTCTCTCACTCTCTCACTCTCTCACTCTCTCACTCTCTCACTCCTCACTCACTCACTCACTCACTCACTCACTCACTCACTCACTCACTCACTCACACTCACTCACTCACTCACTCACTCACTCACTCACTCACTCACACTCTCTCTCTCTCTCTCTCTCGCTCACCCATACCTCTCGCTCATCCCTCTCTCTCTCTCTCTCTCTCTCTCTCTCACTCATCCGTACCTCTCTCTCTCACTCATGGAACAACGCTGCACAAATCTGTCTAACACAGCGCTGTCAATGTTGGAGACCCATCTTTAAAAAAGTTATCAGCCAGCATGCAAGGAGCCTAGCTAATAAGGAGAGCTAAGTTATTGTTAGAATACAGCTGGATTTTCGAGGTTAGCAGCACGCTGTATATAGCTAGTAGTAAATATCGATGCACGCGAATTAGTTTCATTAATACTTATATTTCTTTTTATAATAAAAGTGGCTGTATTTCAAACTTTCACAGATGTGATCACGGTAAACTTTTGAGCTGAAAGTGCTGTGCAAAAATTCTTCAAAAAATAAATATTCTATTCACATGTTTGTATAGCGCTTTTCACAATACACATCGTTTCAAAGTAGCTTTGCAGAAAAGTCCACATTACAATTTAGAGTGATCTGTTATCAGAGGGAAATGGCTAAGTTACATATTTCAGAAATATACAAATCAAAGTTAGCTAAAATATATTAAAAAAATCAATCATTTATGCCAAAAAATGCATTTAAAAAATGTAAGGCAGAAACAATGAGCTCATTGAAGTAATGAGCACTTGTTAGTTAACACATGATTATGACAGACAACAGTTTATAGACAGAACTCTTCAAGGTGAGGTGAGTGTAAAGGGTTGTTTCCATCAGTAATGTCAGTCCTGTTTCTGGAGATGGACAGTAGAAGCAACACACACAGACAGCACACACATGCACACACATCTCCAGTTTCTATTGATCCGCAATAACACGTTACGCTGACCAGTATTCTGTGACACACACCTACTCTTCCCAGCTGGCTTTGCTGCAACGCACAGGTTTCACATCACTGACCCACTCAACACTGTGTCATAAGCTGTTGACTCTTGTATACTTGGACTTATGACTGATTAATACGAATGTTATTAGTGCAGGTCATCATGTTGTTCATTATTTGTTCCATCCAGAAACCGAGACCACATTTTTTCAGTTATTGCACCCACAACATTCAGTCCCTCCAGAAAAACATGATTATGCGATCGCATAATCAGCCAAAGGCCGACTATTTTTTCAAATACGCCGCACTTTCGCTGCATAAATTGCAGATTTTCACGCAAAATATGCGGGGCTTGCATGATTTCATAATCCCCGCATTTTCGTTGCAAAAAAGTCTTATATATCTCAGCAGAAAGTTGTAAAATGTTGTGTTTGCTTCACACAAGAGCCGCCGTTTTCCCTGTTGCCATGGGAACGTTATGAAGTGACGTAATTATGTGACGTAAACATCAAATTCTGAACATCAAATTCTGGAAGGACTGAACACACACCTTCTCTCATACAAATTAGGGATGCACCGATATGAACATTTTGTCTGATACCGATAACCGATACTTGTTTTTATTTGAAAGCCGATAACCGATATATTGGCCGAAAAATCTAGATCCAAATTTTTATATCATTTTTGAGAGCCTGATTACATAAACAAAAGTCCCACCATTAAATCCATGTTCTAATTATACTTTTATGTAGCCGATATGACAGACTTATGTTGCACTGAACGGTATTTTCCTTTTTTTGAAGTGATTCCAATCATATTTCAAGCAGTTTAAAACCATCATGTTGAACAGTGCGCATCTGAAGCGTCTCAGCTGAAGGAAATAATACATTATTTATCTGCTTTAATATATCGGCCTTATTTTGTTATCCGGTTGATGATAATAACATTAAAAATGAACAAATCAGTCAATACCGATATGGTGGCCAATATATATCATGCATCCCTTATACAAATATATTATTTTTAACCTATAATGTGGAAGAAACCCTAGTTAGTTTGTCATACCCATGTTCTTCTGTCTAGCGCAGGGATAGGCAACGTCGATCCTGGAGTGCCGCTGTCCAACCCTAATCAAACACACCTGAACAAGCTAATCAATGTCTACAGCATCATAGACATAATAAACACATAGACGCCCTATTGGCTGCTTTGAAGCGTTGCTGCGATACATCAACGCGTCCGCCATCTTGCTCAGGGCAAGACTGCACTGTGAACAAATGCAAGTAAACGGATGAGCTGCGGTTTTCCTGGATAAAAACAATAAAAATAACGTTTACATTTATCAACCGATTTCAGTGGTACTAATTTTATAATGACCAAATACAACCAGAAAAAAACGTTCAGTCTTGTTTGTGAAAGGTAATTCCCCGAGACCTGCTTTCAATTGTGTGGCGATTTGTACAGCCCCACGCAGCAACGAAACAGGCATTTTATCAATCCCCGTAATAAGAGGTGTGGGAAAGTTGCCCTCCGCAAGATGGCGGCGCCGTTGACGTACGCTCCAGCAGCCAATAGGGTGTATATGTACTTATTATGTCTATGTTCAGGATTATTAAATGTATAGTTCACCCAAAAATGTAAACTCTGTCAGTAATTACTCTCCCTTATGTCGTTCAACCCAGAAAGACTTCTGTTCATCTCCAGAACACAAATGAAGATATTTGTGGTTAAATCTGAGAGCTGGGTCACTCCTCCATAGGCTTCTAAGTGATTGAAACTTGCCTGCCCAGAGAAGTTATTAAAGACATCGTTAAAAGAGTCCAAGTGACTACAGTGACTCAATCTTAAGTTTATAAAACGACGAGAATACTTTTAGTGTGCAAAAAACAAACAAAAATAACGACTTTATTCAACCATCCAACTAACTGCGCTGCGCTTCTGTGTTATACGTCACACGTAGGCTCACTATTGGCCGATGCTGGTCGTGAGTGTGTGTGTGTGTGTGTGTGTGTGTGTGTGTGTGTGTGTGTGTGTGTGTGTGTGTGTGTGTGTGTGTGTGTGTGTGTGTGAGACGTTCAACCAGAAGCGTTGCGCAATAACACTGACTACGTTTACATGCAGCCAATTTCCGGGTTATGGTCGGGTTAATGTCACTATTCGGGTTTCTGAAACATTAGGGATAACCCGTTTACATGCGTGAGCAGAGAGAGTTTCTCCTGTATACATGGAAATGCAATATCCCGGTGTAAACTAGGGCTGTGTATTGGCAAGAATCTGGCGATACGATACGTATCACGATACATGGGTCACGATTCAATATATTGCAATATATTTCGATACTGTGCATAAGGCGATATATTGCGATTTTTTTTCTTCTTTTTTTAAAGTAGGACTATAATTTTAGAAAAAGTATTATTTTTTTAAAAAAAAGACATGATGTGCATAAAAGTCAAACAAGTTTACTTTAGGTAAACAATTCAGTACACAGAAAATCAAACTGCCAGTTTGGGGTTGTGGTTCACAGGTTCTTAGTGAGCAAATTTGTATATGCTCAAGTAGGCCATAATAAAAGAAAATACATACCCCCTGTCACAATACATAACACATACACATTATGTGTGATGTTATTCATCATTATAATTATTTATGTGTCAATAAAAAAATGCTTGCACTTTTCCTAGTACACAGGGTAGGCTACGTCCAACACGTTTTGTGTTGCAAAAACACGAACACAATTCCTAAAGGAAACATTGAGGAACAAATGTAGCTAAATAGTCAGTTAAAGAAAATACATAGCACCTGACTGTCTGTGACATCTAGGCTAATACATAACACATAAGGTGCAATGAGGTGCAATATGTCATTAAAAAAATGCTTGCACTATTATTAATACACATCCAACACAACATACCGTAAAACTTCAAATAATAGCCGAGTCCCAAATAGAAGCATGTCTCTTTTACACGCCTGGTGTGGCAACAGGTTTGGGTAAATAAAGGCCGGTCTCAAATAAGGCCGGGTCTGTTTTGTAGTTTCGGGTTGTATTTAATCTTCTAAAACCCGTCAGATCGTCCGCTTTTTGGCACCGCCAAAGCAAATTTGTGTCCCGCCAAAGCCTTTTTTGATCGGTGAGTGATGTAGAATGACTGCTGCGCAAACGAGCAGAGAGAGAGAGAGCCCCGGCCGCGCGCGCACTCGCACGTCTTCAAACACGCGCGCTGTCTTGCTCATGATTTCTATGGTCTTGCTCTCTCTCCCTCGCGCATATATTAATCAAAATAGGATGACACTAGTGGTGCGTCTCAGCATAGCCATCTAGTGGTAGGGATTTAAACACAAACATACCGGTAAACGGGAACCACGGTCCCATGAATACTTTTGCTTGTAAAAAAAAAAAAAAAAAAAAAAAAAAAAATCGATATTGCGTTTTTGAAAATCGATACAGTATTGTAAAATAAAATATCGCGATACTCAAGTGTATCGATTTTTTTCTTACACCCCTAGTGTAAACGGCGACGCACGGTTAGCGTCTGGACGTACGGACAACCTTACGACGCAATATGCGTCATTTCCGATTCTTCCTGTATCCAAAGACAACAACAGCAGCAGCACGCGGATAATGAATAGTTCGGGGCAGATAACGATCGCCTTTGTTTGCGCTTTGATGTTGGTAATGTTACTGACCTCGCTCCAGAAGTATGCTGTGCTGCGTCTCGCCATGTTTACTTCCGGTATACTGCACGTGGGTTTTTGTATGCGCCGAGAAGTTTCTCTACTCAAAAGACCAAGATTCCTTGCAAATAGAACATGCGCAGAACACAAATCACTATAGGGATATCCCGATACGCGTTTACATGACCAAAAATTCGGGTTAGAAAAGGGGTACCCCAGGTATAATATCCCGGTTTTTAAAATCCGGGATATGAGTAAATCCGGGTTTTTGCCGGTGTTTACATGGCCGTTTGCGACCGGGTTATTGCTAATATCCCGGTTTTGAACGGGTTATTGGCTGCATGTAAACGCAGTAACTATGTGAAATCTCCAGGCCCAAAGATAATACTTGAATAAAGTCGCTATTTTTGTTAGTTTTTTTTGCGCTCAAAAAGTATTCTCGTCGCTCGATAAACTTAAGATTGAGTCACTGTAGTCACTTGGACTCTTTTAACGATTTCTTTAAAGTCCCTGTAAAGGCAATTTAAAAAAAAAATTCTAAACACATTATAAATGTTAGAAATGTATTGCTAAAACATATTACAAAGACTGTGAACTGTGAAGTACTGAATTGTGGAGTTAGACCGTTAAACAATTTTTCACCGTTGCTATTTTCCGGATTTTCTGGGCGGGGCTGAAACGGGGGCTCGATGACGCACTGGAGTCCCTAAGCTCCTGGACACGCCCCTACTTGATGACGCACTGGAGCCGCTGAGGCTGGTCGCTCCTAACAATAATATTAATAGAGCACATTCACATCAGTTTGCCGCTCAATCGCGAGTTACTGTCAATAGTACTATTATTAGTAACAGCCTACAGATTGCTAGCTAGCTATGCCTTCGTCATGGAAATGCGTACTACCTGGATGCGATCCCCTTATCACGTACAAAACAGATTGGTGTCCTTATTTAAATTTCCGAAATACGATTACATCAAGAAGAAGTGGATTAATTTTGTGAAGAGCCCCATTGATGGAGAGCTGAGAATCACCGCCAAATCCCACCTCTGTAAGTGATCATTTTACACGGGATAGTTTTATAAACTTTCGTCGGAGACAACTGGGAATCACTGATAAATGATAATCCGCTGTTACTGGTGAATGGGGTCGAACCGACTATCTCCCGCCTCGGCCTTCATCCTCACGTCGCGCCGAAAACTGGTGCCATGCCATGATCATCGGCAGTGCGTGCCCACCGTGCGAGCATCCATTCCGGCTGTAGAGTTGAGTGTGGCGACGGCAGCTTTCCCGCAAGTGGGTGTGGTTTCAATGCAGCCAGCGGACACGCCCCCAGCGTTTGAGAGAAGAGATTACTGCTCATTTTTTCAAGATTTTGATAGCTTATTTTATGTACTTGCTGGCTTTTTTATCGTTCAAATTTGGCTGGGTGACTAATAACACATTTTTTTGTGGTGTGACAAACTCAGAACACATACTTAATTTTGACTTTACAGGGACTTTAATAACTTTTCGGGGCTGTCAAGTTTCAATCCCTTAGAAGCCTATGGAGGAGTGACCCAGCTCTCAGATTTAATCACAAATATCTTCATTTGTGTTCCGAAGATGAACGAAAGTCTTACGGGATTGGAACGACATGAGGGAGAGTAATTACTGACAGAGTTTATTTTTTGGCTGAACTATACCTTTAAGGCTAAAGGTTTATATCAGGGTTGGCGCTAAACTCCAGGATCGACGTTGCCTATACCTGGTCTAGCGTGTCGTTTTCATGAGTGTTGAGTTTCTCATCAGTGCATTTGCGCTGTTTAAGAGTGAATGAGTGAAAGAGACAGGAGGGAGGATGAGTAAATGAGCGCATGCTCAGAGAGAGAGGAGAGAGGAGAGAGAGAGAGAGAGGAGAGTTTATGAGAGAGAGAGAAAGGAGAGTTTATATGAGAGAGAGAGAGAGAGAGAGAGAGAGAGGAGAGTTTATATGAGAGAGAGAGAGAGAGAGAGAGTAGAGTTTATATGACAGAGAGAGAGAGAGAGAGGAGAGTTTATATGAGAGAGAGAGAGAGAGAGAGAGAGGAGAGTTTATATGAGAGAGAGAGAGAGAGAGAGAGAGAGAGAGAGAGAGAGAGAGAGAGAGAGAGAGAGGCTGTGCTTCATTCAGAAAAAGCAGGGGGGCGTCAGAAACGAAGCGAGAGAAAACTAAGCGGTGGAGAACTGTCTGTTCTCTGTAAGAGAAACTGAAATGCGCTCGGCTCTGCACCTAATGATGCGGGGAGATCAGCGGTAAATCAGCCGATATAGTAAGCGGTGTGTGTGTGTATGTGTGTGTGTGTGGTGCATATGCGCAGGCATGCATGCATGTGAGAAGTCTGAATAAAGGGCTGCTTATGAGTGTAGTCGGGCAATTTTAAAATCACACTGAAATGTTCTGCTTATGACTTAACCATCAGGTGCATGATGGGAAATGTAGTCCATAAGCCGAGACTGGTGAAAATGGGTCAGAGAGTTTAGGAGAAATGCGCTGAAGTTTCTTGTTTAAATAGGAATTGTATCGACCTGTGAAGCGGAGTTGTTGAGGAAAGCTGCAGGTTTCTGACAGTCTTGCCGTGGGTTTTGACATCACTCACTGACGTCAGCCGGAGACGTTCTTGCATGCGAGGGAATGTTAATTGTTTCGCTTGAATGATGCTGGAAAGCATTTCTTTCATGCAGAATCGTTCTTGTGAATGTTTGCGTTTCATGCTTCACGTATCTGTGGAAGTGCATGTTGTTGAGCGACAGGCTTCAGTGTGGGTCAGTCGGTCGTGGGTGTGTGTGTGCGTGTGTGTTGAAAACGATCCTGTCTGCCCACTTGCGTAGAGGTCGATAAAGAGAGTGTGAGGTATTGCTGAGGTAATGAGGAATTCCCTTTCAGTGTGTCCTTGCGTCCTCGTCACACATGCCGGGGGTGAATCTCTGCAGGAGCAAGACGTCATTCATGTCACACCGATGAGAGATGTGTGTGTGTGTGTGAGAGATGTGTGTGTGAGAGATGTGTGTGTGTGTGTGTGAGAGCGCAGGACATCAGGAGGAGGCGCAGGGGAGATTCACAAGAACTTTGTTCATAAAGAAACTGAGATTTAAAGTAGAGCCCGATCGATATTATCGGCCGATATTAGGCATTTTCCTAACTATCGCATTTATAATGGCCGATAAATGAATATTTAAAAAAATGCCGGTGCGGTGATTCATGTAAGGGTGGCGCTGCCAATAAAGCACCTAAAAGCTGTCACAAAGAACTGTCAAAAGTAATGATTGTGAATACATCAAATATAGCAAATAGACATTTTAATTGTTTATTAATAAACAAGTGTTTTCAGTCAGTGTTGCTGCAAAGTTGACGACGCTGACTCGCGATTTTCAGTGAACACACCAGAGAGAAATGCACATTTCATACGGATTACAGCAGAGAGCAGTCTGTCTTTCGTTTTGAATTGTTCTGTTTAAAAGTGGACATTTCAATATAGATATTTCTCAGGTCTATACACTGAGTTTCGCTTCATTTATGAGACGAGCTCCAGTTCATACGTGTCGTGATTACCTATTGTCCGCTATATTTACTTTTATTTATTAAATCCAGGCAATTGGTTGATGAAACATTGATTAAAATTAAGATACAATTAATACAAAACGAAATTGACTTTAATGAAAGGCTTTGTGCTTTCTGTTTGAGGTCTCTGTGAAAGTTTTAAAGCACTTTAGTGCCGCTTTCAGAGCTTGTCACGTCCATAACATTGTTTTTTACGCGTCACGTTTGAGCTTCTCAAGAGCCAATGAGGTTCATTCTCGTGTTACGCATCACGTTTGAGCTTCTCAAGAGCCAATGAGGATCATTCTCGTGTTACGCATCACGTTTGAGCTTCTCAAGAGCCAATGAGGTTCATTCTCGTGTTACGCATCACGTTTGAGCTTCTCAAGGACCAATGAGGTTCATTCTCGTGTTACGCATCACGTTTGAGCTTCTCAAGGACCAATGAGGATCATTCTCGTGTTACGCATCACGTTTGAGCTTCTCAAGGACCAATGAGGATCATTCTCGTGTTACGCATCACGTTTGAGCTTCTCAAGAACCAATGAGGTTCATTCTCGTGTTACGCATCACGTTTGAGCTTCTCAAGAACCAATGAGGATCATTCTCGTGTTACGCATCACGTTTGAGCTTCTCAAGAGCCAATGAGGATCATTCTCGTGTTACGCATCACGTTTGAGCTTCTCAAGAACCAATGAGGATCATTCTCGTGTTACGCATCACGTTTGAGCTTCTCAAGAGCCAATGAGGTTCATTCTCGTGTTACGCATCTCGTTTGAGCTTCTCAAGAACCAATGAGGATCATTCTCGTGTTACGCATCACGTTTGAGCTTCTCAAGAGCCAATGAGGATCATTCTCGTGTTACGCATCACGTTTGAGCTTCTCAAGGACCAATGAGGATCATTCTCGTGTTACGCATCACGTTTGAGCTTCTCAAGAACCAATGAGGATCATTCTCGTGTTACGCATCACGTTTGAGCTTCTCAAGAGCCAATGAGGATCATTCTCGTGTTACGCATCACGTTTGAGCTTCTCAAGGACCAATGAGGATCATTCTCGTGTTACGCATCACGTTTGAGCTTCTCAAGAACCAATGAGGATCATTCTCGTGTTACGCATCACGCTTGTTTTGTCCAATATTTACGACGTTGCTTGATTTTTAAGTATGCAGCAAAATCATTGTGAGTGTTATTGTGTTGTTCATTGTGAGTGTTATATCACACAAACGAGCATGTTCCCCTGCCGAGCCCGAACCCTCGGTGTGCTTCTCCACCTGAGCCTCACGCAAACACACGCGGGTTATTTTTGAACACCGTGTGCCAGAACACAGTCTCAGTGAGGGAGAGAAACAAAGAGCGAGAGAATCCTCAGCAGAGATGGGAATAAAGCGAGAGAAATGGAGACTGCGCTGCTGCTCTCCTGAATAAAGTATCTGTGTCTATAAATAACTCGCAGCGCTCAGACTGTTATTTAGCCACATTTCCCTCCTCATCCTGTAACGCTGATTTGATCATTCGCCTTTTCATTTTTCAGCATGTACGGTCTCTATTATTAAAGAACAGAGCGTTTGTTTGGAAATTTTTCACGTTTGATGGATTGGGTGTTATTTGACACGTACACAACTCTTTGTTTTTGAAACCTGTACACTGTAAAAAAATGTTACTGCTATTTAATAAAAAAAATGATGGTAACAATATTACACATAATATTTTTGAGTAGTTAAGGCTTGATTTCTTTCATGGAATCTACCTGAATAAATCATGTAAAATCCCCTTAATTATTTAGTCTGTGATGCAATGAATTTAATATTTTTAGTGAAATATGCTTTTTTTTTTAAGTTTGTGAATGGAAATAACCTGTTTATATTTGACTTTGAGTTATATTGCATTATTAAAAGACTGTATGCTGCTAACACAGCACAGAACCAATCGTGTTACTGCACTAGCGTTATAGCAAAGCTTTTGCTCAATGAACATAGCAAAATGCTTCATAATATCAATACATACAGTTATTCACAACATAACTATAAGCCCTACTCTTCTGCACAATGGTAATGATCAAAACTTCAACATAATAGAAACTCTTTCAAATGTCAAACTGAACATGATTAAACCTTAACAGATGTTTCACTTTACTCAAAAACACATAAAATAACACTTCATTTCAATATTTCCTCTACATTACCAGCCATGTGCAAAGCATGCTGGGAACTAACAATGGTGTCTCTAAATAAAACTGCGTAATTGAGCTAATTCTCTTTAAATAAATAGGTAGCGTTTTTTCCTTAGTTTTATCTTAATCGGTTCCTCAATTCAAGCCTCAAAATTGTGCATGTATCCTTAAAAAAAATTTGGAAAATGTATCTCTTGGTTTTATTAGTGAAATGTTCTCAATATTTTCTATACAATATGTATGTGTGTGTATTATATATATTTATATATTTATAGTATATATATATATTATATATTATAATATATTATAAATATATAGTATTTCTCCACCAGCACTAATAATTTTCTCTGATTAAGTTACAATTATTCTTATATGCGTAATAATGATCATCTTCAACAGCAGACTCGGTGACGGTTGATGCGCGTATCTCTAATAATAACATAATACACTGATGAATGAGCGCTACTTTTACATAAACATTTCTTTAAAACAAAATTTATTTGACAATTTCATTTTCTTAATGGCATAAACTTAAGAGACATAAAAATAGGCTTTACTCCCTTGAAACTTAAACTGGAATATAACTGTTTCTGTCACTGTGACTATTATTATTATCATTTATTTAATTTTTTTTGGGAGTCAAATGGTGTAACCCTACACGCAAGCACAGGAAAGGTTTTTTAAAAAAAAAATTTTAATCACATTTTAAATTGCTATTTTTTTAAATTAGAAAAATCACAATTCGATCCCTCAGACAAGCACCACTCACAATTTCCTCAAACAATTTACAAATTTAGATCAGCAATAGACCCTGTAGGACAGTTGCCTAAACTACTAGTCAATTTAATCAACCTTCATGACCAATCCACACAATCCCGCATTTATTGATGACATTTTTCCCCAAGTTAACCATCTTTTCTTTTCTCTGAACTTCATTTTAATACATCCTGCGCACTCATCACCATAATTCATGCAGAAAATGTGTTAAAACTGCATGTCTGTGTCCCGGCCCTCATGAATATTAATAAGCTGGATTAGTTTGGAATGACGCGTAGAACAGCTGACGGACTGAGTTGCTCGACATATTGCTCATGACTAACCCAGCTTCTGACAACGACACGCAAGATGTCGAGCGCTGAGTCAACATGTTCTCCGAAAATAAATATTTAGCCTTTTGTTGTCTTGTTATCGAGCTGTGACAGAAATTACCCAGCTCTCATTTAGCTCCATACACTGAATATCGTTCTGGCCTGGAGACCAATTGTGTCTCATTTGCAACATGCCGCACAATCCGGTCCGTTTATATTAATCTCTGTTGCCGTTATCGAACCGCTGAGTGCAACTTCCCTCAGATTCTGATTGCTCTGTACTTGCATTGGTCTAGAAGATGAGAAGGACCATTAAGTAACTTGTATTATAGTTTAAGATCCGCATTATTGTGTGTATTTGTTAAAGTTCATTCTTTTAAATCATTCTTTTTCTATATGTTGTTATTTGCTCTTTGGCAAATTGCTTTGGTTTGTTCCTCTTTTGTAAGTCGCATTGGTGTCTGCTAAATGCACGAATGTAATGTAAATGTTACATTTATTCTATATTGGGGCCACTTATTTTGTAGAAAATGTCGAATTAATTTTTTCCGATAAAATTAGTTATTTTAAAATATGATTTCTAGGTTTGCTGTGCTTGCGTGGTTTACAAAATATGGTCAAATTTATATATCAATTTGCTTATTATTATTATTTTTTTTTTAAATGATATCAATAAATTATTATATTTATAATCTATATAATAATAATTACTATATAATTAAAAATTAACAAAATATGAGATTAGTTTTAAATAAATTGAGTATTAAATTAAAATAATATATTTATTTTACAGTACATTTGCAATGTTAAAATTAAAAAACTAAAATTGCAATGCTAATGAATAATGATGAGGAAAACAGCTTAAATTGCCGCTGCGCTTCATTCTGAAATGTTTGTTTGTTATTTAATCAAAGACTTTGCCATTTAATTATTGTACTTGCGTAAACCATACTGCAATTTAATTTTTATTCCAATTAATCATGCAGACCTGTTCTGAAATGCTAAGTTTATATATTTTTATATGATTATATAATTTTATATATAATTTAAACTTGAACATGAAAACATGAATATGTATTATTATATATATATACATACAATAATTTTTTTCTGTTCTTGAAAGCGCTATAAATGCATTCATTCATTCATTGGCTGATTGTATGTTAATATTTCAGGCAAGTTTATTAATAAATAACATAAATATTTGCTTCATTCATGAATTTTCGTCATGCATGACAATGTGCGCATGTTTCAGGCCTATTTTATCACTGCATTAAGTGCATGTTGTGGCGTTTTTGCATTGAGATGATTCATGTTTCTTCCTCCACCAGTTAAACGCACTAATATGAGATTAATCAGTTTGTGAGCGAGCGTCTGCACTGATGCGCTTCAGTTCGAGGGTCTGTTTATCTGTGCTGTCCGTGTACTTGATAGCCGGTGTCTCCTTTGCATACTAACGACCAACCGTGGGAAAAAGCCATATAATTGTGTGTAATTTCTGTGTGTGTGTGTGTGTGTGTTTGCTGGAGTTGAGACTGAGGCAGAGGAAAGGAAAAATCAATAATAACCCATGGAGAGCAGCTAACTGTGTAATTGGCTTCAAAGTCATCAGGTTCACTGCTTTCCCCTCATGTACAGTCCTAATGTGAGATCAGCGGATAGTGTATTAATAAAATATACAGTACCAGCAGTTGAACATCTTCATGCGTATAACTGTGATGCTGTTCTCAAACATCCGTGTTCTCACTTTAAAGCAGGGGTGTGTGATGTATATCGTCTGCGATAATATCGTAATTGTTGTTTTACACACACACACACACACACACACACACACACACACACACACACACACACACACACACACACACACACACACACACACACACACACACACACACACACACACACACACACACACACACACACACAATTTAGTCTTTATTTATATAATTTAATAATATCACAAGAGTGCAGTTTTCTCCAAATATCAGCATGATAACAAATGTGATATTGATTATATCCAAGTTTAAATGTTTAGACACCATATTGCATGTTTTTGCTCTATTTCGCGAACGAAAATAGTTCAACACAAAGCCACACACAGCGGTGTTTCTTACTGAGTGAATCAGCTTTATGAACGAATCAGTTGACTAGGATTGATTAAAGGACAAGTTGGGTATTTTACACTTAAAGCCCTGTTTCAAGATCGTTTCTGATGAAATAGAACGGTTAAGATTATAATTAGGACACATGCTGCTGTCCCGAGAAATTTCGGTTTGAACAGCGAGTGGTCAGGAGTGTTCACTGATATGCTCACACAAAAATCACTGCAAAAGATTTTTTCTTTTTCTTTTTGTCCGACTCCATTTGACTTGACTTGGACAAAAACTCCGATAAACCTGTCGGAAAGCATCTTTTGCAGCGATGTTTGTGTGAGCATATCAGTGAACACCCCTGACCACTCGCTGAGTTTCACGTCTTTGTAAACTAAAGTTTAATGTGTTTTATGAAGGATTGTTTCTGTGCACCTATGCAACCATTGTAGAGGCGGGGGGGGTGCGACCACAGAAACCGAAATTTCTCGGGAAAGCAGCAAGACAGTGTCCAAATTTTAATCTTAACAATCTATTTCATCAGAAACGATCTTGAAACAGGGCTTTAAGTGTAAAATACCCAACTTGTCCTTTAAGAGTCAAATGATTCGTTCATTGAATGAATCAGCCATTTGAATGAATCGGTTGAATCTCAATGATTCGCTCATTCGCTCACTTTTAAAGTATCTTTTCTTGTTTTAAATAATTTTAAATATCAATATTCTGAAATGTCTGATAATATTGTTGATACTGATTTCATTTGATTGGTAACAGCCCTATTGTGTCTTATTTTTATAATTTGATTACATTTATGAAATTGACACAATTGAATTAGGTTTAAAAAATGGCTTTAAAAGGTAAAAATGCCCATATTAAGTAAAAATCAAGTGGAAAAAATGAAGAATATCAAAAACTTTAGGAGTTTTTGTCCACGACAGTCCTAAACCTGCCAAAGTACCAACAGAATAAACACTCAGCAAAATATTGTCTAATAATCGTTATTGAGAAAATCCCAGAAAATATTGATATAATTTTTTTGTCAATATCGCACACCCCTAATTTAAAGTCAGTGTTTTGAGTTCTTGGAACTAATTTCTGCACATTTCCCTGTTTGCATGCTCTATTCTCTCATGGGCGATTTTTAATTAATTTTACACTTGTTTGATTGTGTCTTTGCTTGGCTTCTTAAAAAAAGTTTAAACAACAAGGGATGAAACGAGATAAGTAGTGAAGAAGTAATTATTCATGATGATGTTTGAGGTCTTATCGTTTTTGATGATGATTATGTGAACACACATTTCCACGTTTATCCAAAACTTCTGGATGTTCTCTTCGCTTAATGAAGGTGTATTTTAATGATGCATAAGCCGAGATCAGAGAAAAGGTCTTGTGATTGATCTTTAAGTGGCTTGTATGTTCACTCGTGTCTCATCGGCCTTTTATCCGCTTATTGGACTGATGGCATATGATACATCAACTTTTTTTTGCACCCATTTGCTTGTTTATATGAATCAATATTGAAATTGGCATTATTTCAGAGCATATAAAAGCATATTCTGCTTTCAGGGGGGAATTGAGTGTTTGAGGGGTGTAACTTTATAGCCATCAGTCATTTTCTCCAGACGACATGATTATTATAATTATTTTTAAAATGTTTAGAGTCCCCCTGTGGTGAAAATCAAGCTTTTAATGTTTTTTTTTTAATCTCTGAGTGAGTGAGTGAGTGGAGGCGGGGCTCATTTGCATATTCATAGAACCGCATATACTAAATGAAGCAAGGGTGTCGAGTTACACAAGCTATTTTAAGGAGAGGATAAGGAATAAAAATTTAAATATGTAATTTTGGTGATCAAAGATTAGTTTTAAGGGATAAATTTGACTACAGGGAGACTTTAAAATAAAAATTGGTTTAATTATTGATATATATGTTGCATATATTATATTGAAATATCTTTTGACTTTCAAATAGATTCAGGTTGGAATTGTATCATTTAACTGACTAATAGAAATTAACACTGTTTTTGCTACTGAAGTTGAAATCATCCTTTAAAACATCCCTGTGTTAATTCTGTCATGCTCATGATTGTACTGTCTAACGACGAGGATTTAGTAGTCACATTAAAAGTGCATTAAAATCATGATAATCTCCCAATGGTTTAGCTTGCAATTATAACATTGTTTTAAAATTAGCTATCAAAAGTCAAAATTTTGAAATGTCAGGAAAAGAATAGTGATAAATGGAGATGATTGTATCTAGTGACCAACAGTGAACCGCTGTCTGGACTCTTATTCAATTGACCAATCGGTAAGCCCCTCCCCTCGAGCGCAGGTGAGCCAATGGGAGTTGAGTATCAAGTTTAACATCTTTAAGTTTCAGCGCCATAGAGAAACATTGGAAGATCTGAAGCTTTCATTGAACGGTTTTGTGGTGTTTGTTACAAAAATGGTAAATCGATGTGCCTGGGTAACTTGTAACACAGATTCCAGGTATCCTGAGAGGATAAGCATGGGTATTCATGTTTTGAATCACCGAACTGTGCGCATGTTCACCAGCGCGTGATAAGATTTGCGCGAACAGACCAATTATCTGTGCAATACATCTGAAGCCCGGTTAATTTATAATATCAATGATGTGAGCGCTGGTTCCCTAAGGATTCAATTCCAATGAAGACGAAACGTTAATTTTCTGGTTGTTATACTATCACTAAGTTAAAACTAAAGTTAGTGAGTCCATGCTAACGTACAAACCTAAATAGCTAACTGTTCTCACGTCATGTACAGTTTAGGTCAAAAACACCCGATGTCTGCGATCCTGACGACCGTAACTTGAGGCTTGCGTTGGGATCTCTAAACCTCACTTCCAAATGAATCGTTACTTGCCATATTTATTTTAAAATCTTTTATATATCCCTCCATAAATCCCACTTGACTCCCATTCAAGCACCATTATTTTCCCGACAAGAATTGATCATCTTGGGACAAGCTTTTCACACTGACAGCTGTTATTGTAAGACAGTTAGCAACTCCGTTTGTTTGTCTGAGATAGCAACAGTAACTAAGGGGGCGGGGTTTACCGATTTTGAGTTTGATTGACAGACGATCTGACCAATCATAATCTGGTAATCTGCCATTTTTGTGCCACAAATCAGTCAGGAGAGTTAGTAGATTAACGTTCGAGGAGGAGTGTACTGACGTCTTTCCGCGGTTAAAACAACATTCCTTCTGATGTTTATTCTAGGGATGCACCGATATGAACATTTTGGCCGATACCGATAACCGATAATTCTTTACATTTGAAAGCCGATAACCGATATTGGCCGATAAATTTAAATATTTTTTTTTAATTAATTTTATAATAATTTTTAATTTTTATTTTAAATTTTTTAAAATATTTTAATAATTTTTAATTTTTTTTATATACTTTGATAGCCTGTATACATAAACAGAAGGCTCACAATTAAAAGCCTTGTCTCAAACACTTTTAACATAAATCAAACATATACTACAGTATAGCCTTTTGAAGCAGTGTAAGATTCCTTAACTTTTAAAATTAATTTTACACTGGGAAACTTACTTTATTAAAAAATGGTAACACTATAATAAGGTTTAATTTTGTTAGCATTAGTTACCATGAACCAACAATTTTATAAGACATTTTAAGAAAGTTTTATCTAACATTAGTCAATGCACTGTGAATTAAATGAACACATATTTTATTAACTAACAATTAAGGCTATTGCTCTCTGTTACTTAATGCATTAACAAATGAGACCTTATTGTAAAGTGTTATCAAAAAATCTATTGCCTAACAAAAATAAAATATCTAAATATTGCAAACAAGTCATTAGATGGGCTAACGTTGGGCTGCATATAAAGAAACAAAATGCATGTGCCATGGATCAATAAAATGAATCGCCTCCAGCACGGACAATAAGGAAATTATTTAATCAAACCATATCGTTGATGAAAATAATATGAGAACAAAATAATGTTAGTTATTAATTATAACGCAATCTTTTTTTTATAAAAAAAAAACTATTTTAATATTACAGTAGCCTAATAGTAGGCTAAACATCTTTAATAGCATTACTGTTTCAAATGGCATTGCTGTGTGAGCAGCGCGAGCTGAAGCTGAAGAGAACAAACGTTAAACTGAATCGCTAGAAGGTTAATCAACTCGACGGTTGCTGAAGAATGCAAACCCAAAGAATTTACAAATTTATTACAATGGTGAATATAATTATATGACAGTGCAAATCATAGCTTTTAATGTTTTGCATTGTTGTTTAATCTGCGCGAGCTGAAGCTGAAGAACGAGCACGGGGAAACTGAAGAACTTTTTTTTTGGGGTTGTTAAAATCCACGAAACGCATGATATGTGAGATTAATCAGATATTTATATTACATTAACTTTATATTACGACTTATCTGCACAAAAGGACGTGAATGCACAATCGAACTTGTGCTGGTCATAATGTGTGGGCCAATCCCTGTTCTGGATGCGCTATTCCCACAACAACGCGCTGACGGCAACTAAACCCAGAGAATTCACGACGTTTTATTACAATAGTGTTCTCATTAAAATGGCATGTATATGATAGTCCCAATTATAGTTATAAAAGTGCATTGCTGTTTGAGCTGCGCGCTATAAAGATGATCACCAGAACAATGAAGCGCGCGTCGTTCATTAACTAACCAAACGAATCCTATATTAGATTAATCAGATATATAGGCCTATATACACAAAATTAACATATTACGACTTACAATGGCACAGAATGCTGCGAATCTCAAGAGAACTTGACTCTGCTTGCCATGAAGGCTTAACTCCATAGACGCGCTCTTTCATCCACAACGCGCTCGTCGCGCTGAAACTCTGGCGAACGAGAATTCATAACATTCTTTTGCAGGCGTGCTCTTATTATAATGTTATGAAGCCTATGTGCCAGATTTGTGCTGCACATGTTGCCTGAACTGTATCTTCCTTTTCGAAGTGAATCCAATCATTCAGAACCATCATGGCGAACCGCGCGCATCTCTCAACTGAAGTAATCTATTATTTATCGGCTTTGATATATCGGCCCAATTTTCTTATCGGATCGATAACGATAACATCTAAAAAGACCATTTATCGGCCGATAACGATATGTGGTCGATATATCGTGCATCCCTAGTTTATTCATTCATTGATGCTATAAATGAACTAGAAGGAAGAGATGATCGATTCACGAGCAGCTTTAAAGGATTAATTCACTTTAAAAAAAAACTTTTGCTGATAATTTACTCACCCCCATGTCATCCAAGATGTCCATGTCTTTCTTTCTTCAGTCGAAAAGAAATGAAGGTTTTTGATGAAAACATTCCAGGATTTTTATCCATATAATGGACTTCAATGGGACCCAAACGGTTCAAGGTCCAAATGACAGTTTCAGTTTTATTTCAAAAATAAATAAAACAGTTTAAGTTTTATAAGCACAAATGCTCGCCTTGCTCTGTTCTGTGATGCGCGTTCGTTAAGTCACGTAATACGCAATTACGTTCATTAAAGTCCATTATATGGAGAAAAATCCTGGAATGTTTTCATCAAAAACCTTAATTTCTTTGAGTTTTTTAAAATGTTTTTTTAAAAGTGAACTAATCCTTTAACTGTGGCGATC
Source organism: Chrosomus eos (assembly GCA_036326025.1). Classification (NCBI taxonomy): domain Eukaryota; kingdom Metazoa; phylum Chordata; class Actinopteri; order Cypriniformes; family Leuciscidae; genus Chrosomus; species Chrosomus eos. The sequence goes on from CM070828.1 coordinate 41,777,976, forward strand.
TGTCACGACACATTAAAGAGCCACAAAACTGTATTTATTATTTGAATTTCTTTAAAAAATGACCAAATTTAAAAGTTGAGACTTTGTTTCATGTCAAAGCTATATAAGCTGGTCGGGTATTGTTCACTGCGTGAGAACGTGGCGTGGCGTGAGAGAGGCGTGGCTTGTCAGACATAGCAACAGTAACTAAAGGGGGCAGGTCTTTATGAACGGTCAATCAGTGCCAGTTTGAGTGCCAGTCGTGGCATATGCCAAGCTAATGCAATAATCCTGGTGCCTTTTTCTGTGCCTTTAGTTACAACGGTTGTTTGAAGGTTTTGCTGCTCTCAGTCTCTCAGCTGAAGCAGCGGGAGCATGGATGAAAATAGACGTGTTTTTCCACACCGTTGAGGAGCGAGAGAGTAGAAACACAGAGAACGGATGGGAAACAGTGGTACCTGAGCAGATGGAGTGGCGCAGCGTGAAGTGGGCAGTGCCAGGGATAACGCGTCACAGAGGGCACCGGCTCCATCGCTGCACAATCAGCCATTTCACATCATTAGCTTACATAGATTATGGTGCATTTTTAATATTGAGAACGCATAAAACCATCTCAAATGATTGGTGCATATGTTCATGTGCAACTACTGATTCTCAAAATGTACTTAATATTGAAGAAGTCTTTAAAGTCTCCCTGTAGTCCCTTAAAACTCATCTTTGATCACCAAAATGACATTTTAAAAAAAATTCTTTGAAAATAATTCTTAATGCCTTAAAATATCTTGAATGTAACTCGACACCCTCGCCTCATTTAGTATGCGCGGTTCTATGAATATGCAAATGAGCCCGCCTCCACTCACTCACATCAGAGATCCACTGGTTGACGATCACACGTTGATCTGATTGGTTACAAGGTAGTTTGTGACGTCAGAAACACCAGCGATTTCAGTGTTTTTGAGACTGTCTTTGGTTCACTGCAGTTTTAAGCAGAAAATACTCAGCAATGCTGTCGACTTATGAATTTACACATGATTTGTCTTAAAGCATATTAAAAACACCACATAGACACATAAACAACATTAAAAGCTGGATATTCACCACAGGGAGACTTTAAGGATAAAATTCCAAGCATAAATCTGAACACAATCGATCTGTAAATGCACTGATTAGTGGCACTCAGTGTTAATTGGCTCTGATTGGCCAGCAGAAGTCTTGATTGTGTCAACTGGCTCTGTTACAGAAATAGCAAACGTTATTGGCTGTTATTTCGCCTACTACCTGTGTCAGCCTGAAAGGAACAGAAAGGCGTGATTGGCGTTTCTCTCGCCATGTTCTCAGAGCGACTGAAGACAGAATGAACGGAGAGACGGAGTGTGTGTGTGTGAGAGAAAGAGAGAGAGAACAGGGGTGTGTTAGGGTGAAGTGTTTGTTCTGCCCTCCAAACACACACTCGGGTAATTGGGGTGATTCACAGAGGTGTGTGTGTGTGTGTGTGTGTGTAATTGGGGTATGGGGCAGATGTGCACCACATGGGGGGAGGGAGATCTATTCTCTCTTGGTGACAGAGCCTGTTGCCATGGAGCTCCTCTTCCTATTGGTCGAGGCCTCGTCCAATCGGGCGTCAGTTTCATCATTGAGAATTTTCTCTGGGTCTCAAACGGAGGGAAGTGAGGATTGCATAAGGGTTGTAATGGGAGCCAAAACAGCCCCAGATTTTAACCTGACACACTTATTTTTAGAGCCTAAAAGATGGAGATGGGCTGAACGATATCTCTCCCACACAGCGTGAGTGATGCATTATGGTCTAGCAGAGCACTGTTTGTGGTGTTCATGTTCTTCTTGATCTGGGTCAGGGTTATTATTGATAAAGTCCCCCTGTGGTGAAAATCAAGTTTGAATGTTGTTTAGAGTGGAGGCGGGGCTAATTTACATATTCATAAAACTAAATGAGGCAAGGGTGTATTTGAAGAGTTTGGTTCCAAAACGCAATAAATCCATTTTGATTATTTTGACTTAAAATGTGTTTTCTTTACAAGAAAGTGGAAAGATGAAAACCACTATTTTCTGTTTCAAACTTTCACATTTGTAGGTTATAATAACAAAAAAAAATTAAATTAAAATCCAGGTTTTGATTTTCAAATATTTATTATAAAAACGGGTTATTTTTTCTCCAAAATGCAATAAATCCATTTTTTTTTCAAAATGCAGTTAATCCATTGAATCAATATAAAAGTTATTTTTCATATTGAAACTTTTGAAAATACACAACAAAGTAAGTTTATTATTAGTATAATAATATTAGTATAATATCTTTAAGTTTTCACAGACAAAAACACGTACTTTCACAAAGATTCACGAATGTTTGACGGGGATCAGCTGTAAAATGGCTTGGTCCTGCTCGGTTTTTGTTGACTTTGAATAAAACAATTGAAAGTTGTTTAAAAGATCCCCTGGGTCAATGTGTGAGCGTGACACTGACAGCTGTCCTCCTGTGAGAACAAGCAACAGCCGCATTATTCCTCCTCCCGAGCCTCATCTTCTTAATCTCCTCACGTAAACGATTCGATCTCGATGCCTTACGTTTCTTACCCACCGCAGAAACAACCACAGGTTCATCAATACCGTCAAAATTATTCATTTTTTTGTCTGTTTGTTGATCGAAAAGTACAAAATAGATAAGAAAAACTAGGAAGCCGGTGTATTTAAAGCGCTGCCGCTACTGTTTAGATTGCGTGGAATGGTGCGTTGTGATTGGTTGAGCGGATGTATCGCATTCTGCAGAGAACGGAGACTGGCGTTTGTCGCGGTTTGGAAAGAAAGGGAGAAAACATGACGGAATAACACGGCGGATATCGCATTTTACTTAAAATTAAACATTGACTTTTCAATACCGACCAGATAAAATACTGATTTGTGCAGTAACTCATTTTTTTTTTTTTTAATGGCGTTTATCGCGTTTTGGAACCAAACTCTTCATTTATATTTTCATTTAGTTTAAGTAAAGGAGGATGTTAGGTTAACTACAACTAAAGTTTAATAAAAACTATATAGTCTTTTTTTTTTTAACCTAATCAAAATGACAAAACTTTCTCTAGGCATGTGCACGAGTACTCGAACATGACAGCAAGAAAATAATGATCGGTGTGACTTAAAAAAAATAAGTTTTCTTTTTTGATTGGTTATTGAGGCATTTTGGGGTGTTCCTGAGATCTGATTGGTTGGCGTTAGGATTGTATAAATGAAATTAAAGTGAAACTAGATTTGAAAGCGCGCAGTGATGCTTGGAGTCACTTTTTGATCATGAAAATACAGTTACCGTAAGTGCAAGATGTGCAGTCATTGAAGCATTCATTCAAGAGATTCGTTCAAAAACACTGATTCATCCAGTAATGAAACGAGTGAAGTCTTTGAGTGAGTCATTGAATCATTCATTCAAGAGATTCATGCTAGATTCATGATGTGAGCGGTGGGAAAGCATCATCACGGTCTGATGAGGTCGACCACAGCACCAGGTTACAGGAATGCATGTTTTTTTTTTTTGTTTTTTTTTTATTTTATTTAAGTCAAAATACAGAAAGAAGGATATTTGAAACTCAATATTGCTGAATATTGTGCATAACTTGTATATGGTGATATTGATTCGCTATGGAACCCCCTCTGTAGACACACCTCTCTCTCTCTCTCTCTCTCTCTCTCTCTCTCTCTCTCTCTCTCTCTCTCCTCTCTCTCTCCTCTCTCTTCTCTCTCTCTCTCTCTCTCTCTCTCTCTCTCACTCTCTCTCTCTCCTCCTCTCTCTCACACTTCTCTCTCCTCTCTCTCTCTCTCACTCCCCTTTCTCTCTCCTCTTCTCTCCTTCTTCTCTCTCTCTCTCTCTCTCTCTCTCTCTCTCTCTCTCTCTCTCTCTCTCTCGTTGCCCTCTCTCTTGTCGTCAGGTCATGTGACGTCATCATCCCCCCCCTCAGTCCGGTGGGACGACTCTGACTCATCTCTTCTCTCTTCTGCTGTTCTTTCAGTTATTCCCTCCTCCTTTTCTCTCGTTATTTGTTTCCTCACTGCGTCGTCCTTCTGTCTGCGCCGTCGTTCTCGATCTGTTGAAACAGGGAATCCTTCTGTGACGCATTTCCCCTGCAGTGTACACACACACACACACACACAACACACACACACACACACACACACACACACACACACACACACACACACACACACACACACACACACACACACACACACCACACCAGCCCACACAGGCAGTGTTATAAAACCACAGCGCAGCATCATTCACTCTTATTCTCTCTCTTTCTTTTCTAATTTTCTCACAATCGTTCTGTATTTGGTGAATGAAACATCAAAATTTACAATTCATAAATTCTGCTGATGCTTTTATCCAAAGCGACTTGCAAAAGAGGAACAAAAGCAGTTCGTCAAAGAGCCAATAACATTCATAATTTAGGGTTATTAGATAATTATAATGTACATGTTGTGCATTAAGAAAACCAAGCCTGTTTATTTTTGCAGTGTGTTATCTTATTTTGCATTTGTTTTGTGATTTAAATATATATATATACATATTTATATATATTTCTTTTTTAATGGTGGCTTTCATATTTTTTTTTGCTTTTTTTTCTCCATCATTAGTATTTAACTTAACATTTAATAACACTAACACTATATATTATTAAGAACAAAATCATGATGAGTCTTCACATCTTTTCTTAGGTCCTGTTTCTCTAATGGCGCTTTTCCACTGCATGGTACGGTACGGTTCGGTTCGGTACGGCTCACTTGTGGTGCTTTTCCACTGCATGGTACGGTACGCTTTAAATGGTACCTGGTCTGTTGAGGTTCCAAGCGTAACGTACCGGTACTAAAATGTGACGTGAAACACTGCAGATCACTGATTGGTCAGGACAGAATCGTCACTACCAGCGTCATTGGATTTGCGACACGAGACACTAAACCGCTATACAGAGTCATATAACCAGTAGACAACAGCCAACACGGTAGCACCTGTGTTTTACTTACTTGAAAAAAAAGAAGAGATCAACACTTTAAAAAGGAAATGGCTGAATCGTGGTCGAGGTGCAGACAATCCTCTCGTTGGTTGCCTAGGAGCGGGTCCAGCGAGAGCTGGATGGGGCAAAACAGAATGAAAAAGTGTTCCAAGAAGTAGCAGCTAGCTCAGCTCTTAGCCGCACACGGCTATCACCGGACCTACAAACAGTGTAACGATCAGTCCCCACCCACACTGAATGGGTACTAACTGCAGTGGAAAAACAACCGAGCTAGCGAACCGAACCGTCCGTACCGAGTCGTACCACGCAGTGGAAAAGCGAAGCCGAACCGAACCGTTCCGCGCCGAATCGAACCGTACCGAACCGAGCGTACCGTGCAGTGGAAAAGCGCCATAAGATACTAAACCATTTATTAATTTTTTAATATATATTTTACTTTATTTTTATTATTTAGCTGTTTAATTTTATAATTAATTAATCATGGTTTGTTTGTTTATAATAAAAATAATACAAGATACATTTTTAAAATGTCTCACCCACCAGCTGAACGTTAATTTTGGAATATAATTTGTTGAATGAAAATTATTATTGTTTTTCCTACATTTTACAATGAAAACAGTATGTAAAGCATGTCCAATGTTTTGGACATGCTTTAAAATTTGTATTCTAAAATTTTTATTCTATATGCTGGTTGCATCGCCTCTGATATTTGCTTGTACTCTTGTGAGGTAACTTGACACAATGCTGTGGTGTGTGTGTGTTTCTTAAGTGGGTCACTGTGTGTGTGTGTACAGCTGCCCAGGTGTGTTGTATAATGTGTGTGTGTGACACTGGTGTATTTTTGTCTGTCTCCACTGAGATCATGTTGTCGTTCGGCCGGCTGAGCGACGCTCTCTCACACTGGAAGACATTAGTGTTTGCTTCTCATATTCATGTTTAATATCTCACTCTTGCTCTCGAACACAAGCGGCAGCAGCTGATGTTGGTGTCTCCTTGGCAACAGAAGGTGTGGTGTGTGTGTGTGTGTGTGTGTGTGTGTGTGTGTGTGGTGTGTGTGTGTTGAGAAGATGGCGACGGCTCATTCATGAACGCTCTTCTCCCTCATTCATTCTCCTTCATCTTCTTCTTGAGTTGATTCTTGAGGACGGCCTCGTCACTGCAGTTGTGTGTGTGTGTGTGTGTGTGTGTGTGTGTGTGATTGGTCGGTGGTGTCATGTGCTGCTGGTGACGTGTGTTCTGCAGTCGGGAACCCCAGCTCTCTTCAGTCTCTGCAGTGTGACGTCAGCGCTGGAGTTTCCTTCGCTCTGTCTTTCAGCGGCTCGGTCTCTGCTGTGGCTGTCTGTGTGTGTGTGTGTGTGTGTGTGTGTGTGTGTGTGTGTGTGAGTGTGTGAGTGTGTGAGTGTGTGAGTGAGTGAGTGAGTGTTTTACAGCAGATGGCAAGTTCCTCAACACAACACAACACAGAGTGCACTGTTCCTCTGTCCACACACACACACACACACACACACACACACACACACACACACACACACACACACACACACACACACACACACACACACACACACACACACACACACACACACACACACTCACTCACTCACACACACACAATGAGTGTTTGCACACTTCAGTGATTCCTGTGTTTATAGTGTAAGAATAGGTGGCGATCACCTCATCATCTGAGTCTGCAGTGTGTGTGTGTTCGGTGTGTGTGTTCGGTGTGTGTGCAGGATGATAATGTTCTGCTTCAGAAACATGAATGACCTACATTTGCCCGTATGTGTGTGAGATCCTGTATTCTACAATAAAATACTTTCATCTTCCATTTTAAGTGTGACGAACGAACCGAGAGCAAAATCGACATCCTTCATCTTTTGTGTTGATCAACAGTCTGTACAAAAACGGGATTAAAAATGTCACCTTATGTTATGTGTTGCGTGTAATGTTTTATGTTGAGCTATGTTATGTGTCATTACATAACATGTTATACTATATCATTTTGTTTTATTGCAATGTACTGAATACTTCAGTCAAGACCAGGGCTCGACATTAAGGCTTGTCCGCTTGTCCGGGACAAGTGGATTTTTTGTAGGACAAGTGGAAGAGAAAATTAGTTGTCCCACTGGACAAGTTAAATTTCAAACAAAATAAAATGCCATGTTACTTCACGTTATGTGCCACTCGTTATGTATTTAATTTTACCGATTTGAAACGAACACATTTTTCGCACTGCATGTGAATATCCTGAATGTGACTCACAGAAAGACGCGCGCCAGTATCGTGCACACACAGACCGCGCGCCAGAATACAGTTTTCTTTCGCGCTTGAACGAACAATAACACGCGACACAATTATGCCAAAATGTCGTTTGTCGAGTATCTTTATAACATAAGATCAGTCTCATAATGGACATAAAGAGCTGTGACTCGTGAGAGAATGAGGCGCGTGTGAGATTTGCGTCTCTGACAGAAGTTGCTGGTCTTAAAGGGCCAGCTGCCAATAAAGCGTTCTGTCAGTAAAGTTAATCAAAGAACAAAGGGAACAGAAAATTCCTCACTGCTCTTGACTAAAGAACTTGTGTAGCTTTAATAAGGATTAGTCTATATATAATTTATGCAGCACAGACTGTTTGATAACTTTATTCAATTTCTGTATAATTTTTATCCAGACATCAATGGCAAATTTATCATTATAGGTGTTATCAATCATTTAGTCATAGCTAATTTCAGAATGATCACAAATCTGTGTGTGCATTTGCTTTAGAACCAAACAAGTTGACTCATGAAACCATTTGTTTATTTCATCGCAATCGCATATCACAATCACAATATTGACCTCAATAATCACAATATTGACCTCAATAATCGCAATATGACATTTTTCCCAAATCGTGCAGCCCTAGATAAAATTACAAATCTTTACCCGGACAAGTGACTTTTGTGCATGGGCAAGTGAAACATAAATTTACTTGTCCGAAGGACAAGTGCCTCAAAAAGTTAATGTCAAGCCCTGCAAGACTAATGTCTAGTGTTTAAACGTTCTGCTCGCTGAGATCTAGGTTGTGTTGAGGTCATGCATCCGCCGTGTTTATGATCATATACGGCTGTTATTAAACTCGACGGCGTATACAGTGTGTGTTTGGCATGAAACACCAGCTCACTGATACTGAAGAATGTGCAGCACACAGTCTATGACTTCTCGTTTACAGGCTTAGATTCACTCGTCTGCTGCTGCATTCACTCGCATTCATTATATTTGTATACTAGTATTTTCAGTTTTACAGACAAATAAACTGTACAATAACAGAACCGGACCAAACACAATAACCACAACACTAAACACAGGCAAGAGAGGTCAAAACAGATTTTTGCCCAACGTGACATAATAGACAAGATGGAATTGTACAAATGTACCAAATTAAATATATAAAATATGGAAAATAATTACTTTAAGTGTTAATAATAAAAGATACCGCATAGCCAAATTTGCTATGGAAACACTGGCGAAATTTAAGGAGAGTGACAAAAGAAAACAATTAGATTTCATATAGACTTTGACTAATAGTTAAGAACTTCAAATCCATCTATATTTACAGAGATATTAAAAATTAGGAAATAATAAAAATACTCATGTGTATTTTTACCTAAACTAACAGAGTCATTGTTTAAGGGAAAAAGGCAATGATGTTCAAGAACAATTAGTTTGCCGGATATTCAAACGAGATTTTTATATATATATATTAGTGCTGCACGATTAATCATATCGTGATGTCAAGCCTATGCGATTATATGATGCAAAACGCTATGATTTTATATAAAATAGCCTAAACAAATTAGGGCTATTAACGCAGCATCTGTTAATTTTTTGTCATCATTTGGCTATTATTATATGATCCCGCTCTTATTCATGCATTTGTATCCAGACATCAATGGCTTATTGTTCATTATAGGTGTTATCAATCATTTAGTAGTGGTGCTAGTTTGAGTTGAGAAATACACATTTCAGCATTATTAATAATCTGTGTGTGCATTCTCCTTGAGAACCCAGCAAGTTTACTCGTGAAACCATTTGTTTATTATATCGCAATCGCAATATTGACCTCAATAATCGCAACATGACATTTTCCCCAAATCGTGCAGCCCTAAAATATATATATATATATATATATATAAAACATAGAAGTGTGTTCACTCTTAAACGCACGCATCTGGCTTTACTCTGTTTATATTGTGTGGTCTCCTCTAACGGTGTGTTTCTCCAGCAGGGGGAGCTGTGATGGTTGTGTGTGTGTGTGAGCGTCGTTCAGGATGCAAGGAAACCTAGAAGACACTCTTTCACCATGACGTCCCCCCCGCACTCTTCTCAACCATAGAAACACACACACACACACACACACCGAAGAACACACACCACCACACTACAGCTCCTGGTGTCAGGTAAAAATACTGATGACTTGATCACATGATACTTGGAAAAAGTTACATTTTACTACCATTAAAGGATTAGTTTCTTCTGAATTAAAATTTCCTGACTTTGAAGCTGCACTGAAACTCACATCTGGACCTTCGACCCGTTGGACTCCGTTGAAGTCACTATATGTGACCTGATCCAGCAAAATGAGTCACAGTGACCCAAATTTCAAAATTTAGATTTTGGTATTAATGGAAGGAGGAGACCATAAACTTTCAAATGATATCCTAGTCAAAGTCATACCTTGAATGGTTGTAAAGATATACACATTTGAATTATGGTTGTCTGCCCTCTTTTTCCAATTGAAAACCTGAGAAAATCACTTTTAAAGTTTTTTGCCCGCTTTTTGTTGATATCTTTGAAAATCCATTGCATTTAAAGGGATAAATTATTTATTTTACAGCTTAAAGGGATACTCCACTTTTTTTGAAAATAGGCTCATTTTACAACTCCCCCAGAGTTAAACAGTTGAGTTTTACCGTTTTTGAATCCATTCAGCCGATTTTCTGACATTTAGAAGTATATCAGTAAGCAGACAGTTTCTGGTCTCATTGACTCCCATAGTAGGAAAAAAATATACTATGGAAGTCAATGAGACCAGAATTTTGACTTTTTTTTTTTTTTTGCCCCTCCGCTCGTGTTCTAAAAGAGAAAGACACGTCTTTTCAGCTTGACACTATAAATCGCTATTTTTCTGCACTAATCTAGTGAATTTTCCCTAAGATATATTCAGATATGATAAACAAGATGTTAAAGAATAATAATTTATTGAAAACCCAAATTTGACAATAAACTGACATTCAATCTATTTTTAGACTTTACTGAAAATGTACAAACGCGACATCTGACGGGTTTTCCCAGATCGCACCACATATAGTGACTTCAATGGAGTCCAACTGGGTTGAAGGTCCAAATTGTGTCATTGAAAGACATGGACATCTTTACAGTAAATGATCAGGAGATGTTAATTCTGAAGCGGTCACTCATATGCGTCTCCTCCTCTCTGGTGTTTCTCAGCCGCTGTCTGGGCTTGTAAGCTGTGCTGGTTTGCGCTTTAAGGGAACATGTCCGTGATTTTCCCTGCCGACGGGATGGAGAACGACGACGCGATGCTCAGCGACGCTCCCGAAGGCATCCGTGGAAAACCCATCCCATCCGCTCCCTCTAAAGACACCAACGCAGACACAACAGATCCTGACGACAACCTTTCCCAGGATGCTCAGGTAACCTTACTTACAGGTAACTTTAGGAAGGAGACTTGAAAATAAATCGATTTTTCGATTAATCGTTTTTTAAAATGTGGTCGATTCTCAAATGTCACAAATCGATTTCACATACTGGCCTTTAACATCTGTGTTTTTAGGAGGAGTTCAATCACATGTTCCCATTAATTAACATTAATAAATACAATAACTAACAAAGACATTTGTTACAGTTTTTATTAATCATTAAAGTTATTTAATATAAATACAACTGTTCAGTGTTAGTCAGCTAGCTTCGGACTAATATTAACAAATACAACTTCTCATTAATGAAGTTGAAATTAACATGAACTAAGATTTATAAATGCTTTAGACGTATTTTGTTATTGTTAGTTCATGTTAACTAATTCAGTAACTAAATAAAATAGTTTAATATTTAATAGAGCAAATCAAGATAAACAGCGATTTAATAGTATCAGAGGAAAATAAAACTAACACACTCACAAAATATGTATAAAATATGCGTGTGTGTTACTTTCATTTATATATAATTTTATTTAAATAATTTAAATATTGGTGTGTTTTTCAGAGTTTAATTGGATTTTTTTTAGATGCATATGAAATCAGACCTGTCCTTTTAATTAATGCTGATATCTCACTTAAAGAGATATTCACCCCAAAATGGAAAAAATTGTCATCATAAGACTTTTGTTCATCTTCAAAAATGAAGTCATTCATTTCAAAATCATTTATCTTGATTAGTTCCACGATCTCTTTTGAACTTTTTGAAGCAATGAAGTGGTAGTTGCGTATACTGTCAATGGAGGGATAGAAATCTCTCAGGCCACAAATCGATTTTTTTTCCATAATTATTTATCTATCGCCCAAAAGCCAGTATTAGTTTTCCTCCACTGTTCATAGGCTTACATGTTATGCTAATGCTGTGAGATTTTATGTTTGTTTTATCTTAAACATCAAATAACCTGATCCTGTTTGATCAAGGCATGCGACTGTTCTGACTCGTCCAATTTTTCATCTTGCATCAAAATCCTTATTGTATGCATTTGAAATATAGAGTTGGGTTCTGTTTTATATACCCAAGTGTACCTAAAATAAAAGGTTTGTGGCTCATCATTTTTTTTTTATAAATTAACCACTTTTAAACTTAAGTTCACTGTTTTACAAAGATAGGATTTGTATTAAATCTATATTCATTGAGTCGAATCGAGAATCTAATCTGGAATTGAAATCGAATTTAAAATTGAAATCGAATCGAATTGAGAGCTTGTGAATCGAAATCGAATCGAATTGGAACATCTGAATCAATTCCCAGCCCTACTTGAAACTTTCTTTGTATTCCAAGATGATGTTGGTCTCAGGCAGTTTGAAGTTTTACGGTAAAAAATATGAAATATTATTCCAATATAAGTCAGCTGTTTTCTATGTGAATATATAGTAAAGTGTAAATTATTCCTGTCATCAAAGCTGAATTTTCAGCATTATTACTCCAGTCTTCAGTGTCACATGATCCTTCAAAAATCAGTATAATATGATGATTTGATTTAGATTTTTGTGGAAACTGATATTAGAAACATTTTATGTTTTTTAAGGATTATTTGATGGATAGAAAGTTTAAAAGAACAGCATTTATTTGAAATCGAATCTTCTGTAACATTATAATTTTTCTTTACTGTCACTTTTGATCAATTTTAATGTGTCCTCGCTAAATAAGTGTCCATTTCTTATTGACCACAAACTGGTTTTACATGGTTAAACTTCAGCATTAATGAGCATAAAACGGGTTAAAACTTGTATTACAAAAGCACAATGCATTAAACTCCAGCTGAAACTTTCTGATCTGCCACAGAACAGATTTTAATTGAACTGAATCAAATGAAAAAAGGCTAAAAGTTGATTAAATGGTGAGCAGTTTCCACACCAGAAATATTTGATGTTCAATATAATGTTATTTGTCAACTTCCTATCTGTGAAGTATCGGTCATCAAGTTTTGTTTGGTGCTGAAGTTCATCATTAAGTAAGTAAGTAAGTAGATTTTATTTATATAGCACATTTATAGCAGGGCTACCCAAAGTGCTGCACAAAGTAAAAACAAAACAAAAACAGCCAAACAGAAAAGACAGAAATAGCATCAGGAGAAAATTAAAATGCCAGGGAATAAAAATAAGTTTTCAATTTTGATTTAAAAATAGCAGTTGAAGGTGCAAGGCGGATGTCCAAAGGCAATTGGTTCCATAGACGGTTCCATCATTAATGAATGATTTTAAATGTTCACTAATAAACATTGTGTTTTGTGTCTACAGCGGCGCTGTCAGAATCATGGACACACCAGGAAACGAGCCAAGGTAAGAGTGTGTAGAAATATAAGCCAAGGAAAGAGTGTGTAGAAATATAAGCCAGGGTAAGAGTGTGTAGAAATATAAGCCAATGTAAGAGTGTGTAGAAATATAAGCCAGGGTAAGAGTGTGTAGAAATATAAGCCAGGGTAAGAGTGTGTAGAAATATAAGCCAGGGTAAGAGTGTGTAGAAATATAAGCCAGGGTAAGAGTGTGTAGAAATATAAGCCAAGGTAAGAGTGTGTAGAAATGTGTAGAAATATAAGCCAAGGTAAGAGTGTGTAGAAATATAAGCCAGGGTAAGAGTGTGTAGAAATATAAGCCAAGGTAAGAGTGTGTAGAAATGTGTAGAAATATAAGCCAAGGTAAGAGTCTGTAGAAATATAAGCCAGGGTAAGGGTGTGTAGAAATATAAGCCAAGGTAAGAGTGTGTAGAAATGTGTAGAAATATAAGCCAAGGTAAGAGTGTGTAGAAATATAAGCCAGGGTAAGAGTGTGTAGAAATATAAGCCAAGGTAAGAGTGTGTAGAAATGTGCAGAAATATAAGCCAAGGTAAGAGTCTGTAGAAATATAAGCCAGGGTAAGGGTGTGTAGAAATATAAGCCAAGGTAAGGAGAAGTGTGTAGAAATGTGTAGAAATATAAGCCAAGGTAAGAGTGTGTAGAAATATAAGCCAGGGTAAGAGTGTGTAGAAATATAAGCCAAGGTAAGAGTGTGTAGAAATGTGTAGAAATATAAGCCAAGGTAAGAGTCTGTAGAAATATAAGCCAGGGTAAGGGTGTGTAGAAATGTAACCCAAGGTAAGAAAGAGTCTGTAGAAATATAACCCAAGGTAAGAGTGTAGAAATCTAAGCCAGGGTAAGAGTGTGTAGAAATGTAACCCAAGGTAAGAGTGTGTAGAAATATAAGCCAAGGTAAGAGTGTGTAGAAATATAAGACAAGGTAAGAGTGAGTAGAAATGTAACCCAAGGTAAGAGTGTGTAGAAATATAAGCCAAGGTAAGAGTGTGTAGAAATATAAGCCAGGGTAAGACTGTGTAGAAATGTAACCCAAGGTAAGAGTGTTTAGAAATATAAGCCAAGGTAAGAGTGTGTAGAAATATAAGACAAGGTAAGAGTGTGTAGAAATATAAGCCAAGGTAAGAGTGTGTAGAAATGTAACCAAAGGTAAGAGTGTAGAAATATAAGCCAAGGTAACAGTGTGTAGAAATATAAGCCAAAGTAAGAGTGTGTAGAAATCTAAGCCAGGGTAAGAGTGTGCAGAAATATAAGCAAAGATAAGAGTGTGTAGAAATCTAAGCCAAGGTAAGTAGTTGTGTAGAAATATAAGCCAATGTGTATAAGAAGGAGTGTGTAGAAATATAAGCCAATGTAAGAAGGAGTGTGTAGAAATATAAGCCAAGGTAAGAGTGTGTAGAAATATAAGCCAAGGTAAGAAAGAATGTGTAGAAATCTAAGCCAAGGTAAGAAAGAGTGTGTAGAAATATAAGCCAAGTTAAGAAAGAGTGTGTAGAAATATAAGCCAAGGTAAGAAAGAGTGTGTAGAAATATAAGCCAAGGTAAGAAAGAGTGTGTAGAAATCTAAGCCAAGATAAGAAAGAATGTGTAGAAATCTAAGCCAAGGTAAGAAGTATGTAGAAATAGAAGCCAAGGTAAGAAAGAGTGTGTAGAAATATAAGCCAAGCCAAGGTAAAGGCCTGTTCACACCGGGACGAATTTCGCGCGCGTTATTCGCCGACGTTTAACGCCTCGTGACTAAACAAAGGGCGCCAATGTGAGTGTTCACACCGACGCGTAAAACGCCACGCGTAAAAGCGTCATTTTTAAAAAAACGCCTTGGGTTCGTTTTTTCAGTTTGACGCGCGGCGGCAAAAACTATCTGACCAATGAGATTGGCGCGTTTGCTCACGTGTCTGGAGCTTCTGAAGTTACAGTAAAACACAACTTGGGGGCGCTCAAACACAAAACGGTCTTGCCGAGCACACATACGTAATGGCGAAGAAGATATACAGCATCCGTCTGTCCGTCTACTACACTCTGCCGGGAAGAAATAAGACGAGGAAGATGCAAGGCCAGATGAATGTAGAGCTGCTGGTCTTGTTGGTGTCTATATAAAGAGACACCAATGAGAATAAAGAACTGTATGACAAACGCGACAAACTTGCTCTCTTCTTCTGAGTGACAAGCGAGTGTCAGAAGCACTTTGTGGACCGGGGTATTTCTGTACATTAAGCGCCATCTAATGTCAGGGAATGAATTTGCATGTTGACTCAGCTCATCGTCAGCGAAAAACGCTTGGGTGTGAACACAAAATAAACGCGGTTAAAACGCTTGACAATAAGTCGAGCGAATTGATTCATCCAAATTTAAGGCCTTAAAGTAGAAAATTAAGCAATAAAGTTTGGAATCGAACAAAAGAGTGTTAGAAATATAGCCAATGTAGATTAGATGTCTCCGTAACAAAAGTACCAGGTAATGAGTGTAGAAAGTATAACCATGGTTAGAGTGCACTGCGTGAAATATAGCCAGAAAGAGTGTGTAGAATATAAGCGCAAAGATAAGAGTGTGTTAACTAAGCCAAGGTAGTGTGAAGAAAAAAAAGGTATAGCTAGAATATAAGCCAGTGTCAAATGTAAAAATTAAACCCAAAAAAAGAGTGTGTTAAAGAAATATATCACAGTAGGTGCTTTAACATATTGCAAAGGAGTGTGAGCAATCTCAAGCCAATGTAAGAGTGGTGTCTGAAAATACAGCAAGCTGAGTCAAGATTGTTATTAATCTTAGCAAGTAAGAATTAAAGTGATCTAACCAGGTAGAAACTGTGTTTGATCATAGCCGCTTAGCGCTGGTGTGTAGAAATCTGCCAATACAAAAGAGGCTGATTCAGAGTTCATAAAGAGCAAGAAACAATGTTACGAATATCCACAGGAACAAATGTGATTGAGAATTATAACCAAGTAAAAAAGAGAGGTAGAAATATATAAGGTAAAATAAGTGTACTACATTAATACAGCCAAGGTAAAGGCTGTTAAAGAATTAAGTGCCAGTTAACGAAGTGAGATTCAATGTATGAATGACTAGCCACTTAAGATAGTGTTACGCAATAAAGGGCCCAATGTAAAAATGTGTTATATAACAATGCCAATAAGAACATTGTTTAAATTAAGCTATTTTACCTAACTACAAGCTATCGTACAACGTAAAAATTTGGTGTGAAAAAAATAAGCGTTGCAAAACAGTCCCTGAACGAAAAGCGTCGTTGAGGTGCAGGCTTAAAGGTGAGATAGAGAGGGGTAGCCAGGTGGTGTAAGCACTCTAAAGATGGAGAACATAGCAAGTAAGGAAAATGAGGGATAATTTGTAGAAACACAAAAAGCTATAGCTTAAGTCCTAGTGAAATTAATATAAGCTAATGAATGGTAGAAATAATAGCACAGTAGAGTGTGAAAATATCAAAGATAGGTGGTCAAATTACAAGCTAATAAAAAACAGCATGGACTACAGAATGTGATTAAATCAATAAGCCAAGTATATGTCTGAAGATAAATCATAAATGGCAATTAAACATGGTATAAATTAGCGCCAAATGAGTGTGTTTGTATTAAATATAAGCCAATTAAACAGAATTATAAATTAAGTAACCATGTTTAATTAAATTAAGAATCCTAGTACAGTAATGATAATAGGGTTTAAAATATAGCATAAAAGATTTGACATTATATCCCATACAAAATGTGTAGAATACGAAGTGGCCAATGAATATAGAATTGGTAAATTAAAAGGTAAGAAAGCTTGTAGAATTAAAGTGAGAGATGGGGAACCTAGCAAAAAAGCGTTGAAAAAAGCCAATAACGCGAGCGTAAATTAGTCCGGTGTGTAAGCCTTAAGAGTGTAGAAATATAAGCCAAGGTAAGAGTGTGTAGAAATAGAAGCCAAGGTAAGAGTGTGTAGAAATATAAGCCAAGGTAAGAGTGTGTAGAAATATAAGCCAAGGTAAGAGTGTGTAGAAATATAAGCCAAGGTAAGAGTGTGTAGAAATAAAGCCAGGTAAGAGTGTGTAGAAATATAAGCAAAGTAAGAGTGTGTAGAAATATAAGCCAAGGTAAGTGTGAGAAATATAAACCAAGGTAAGAGTGTGTAGAAATATAAGCCAAGGTAAGAGTGTGTAGAAATATAAGCCAGTAGAGGTAGAGAAAAGCAGGTGGTGTAGAAATATAAGCCAAGGTAAGAGTGTGTAGAAATATAAGCCAAGTAGAAGAGTGTGTAGAAATATAAGCCAAGGTAAGAGTGTGTAGAAATATAAGCCAAGGTAAAAGAGTGTGTAGAAATATAAGCCAAGGTAAGAAGTGTGTAGAAATTAAGCCAAGGTAAGAAGAGTGTGTAGAAATATAAGCCAAGGTAGAGAGTGTGTAGAAATCTAAGCCAAGGTATAAAGAGTGTGTAGAAATATAAGCCAAGGTAAGAAGAGTGTAGAAAATAATGCCAAGGTAAGAAAGAGTGTGTAGAAATATAAGCCAAGGTAAGAAGATGTGTAGAAATATATGCCAAGGTAAGAAAGAGTGTGTAGAAATATAAGCCAAGGTAAGAAAGAGTGTGTAGAAATCTAAGCCAAGGTAAGAAGTGTGTAGAAATAGAAGCCAAGGTAAGAAAGAGTGTGTAGAAATATAAGCAAGCCAAGGTAAGAGTGTGTAGAAATAAAAGCCAAGGTAAGAGTGAGTAGAAATAGAAGCCAAGGTAAGAGTGTGTAGAAATATAAGCCAAGGTAAGAGTGAGTAGAAATAGAAGCCAAGGTAAGAGTGTGTAGAAATAGAAGCCAAGGTAAGAGTGTGTAGAAATAGAAGCCAAGGTAAGAGTGTGTAGAAATATAAGCCAAGGTAAGAGTGAGTAGAAATAGAAGCCAAGGTAAGAGTGTGTAGAAATAGAAGCCAAGGTAAGAGTGTGTAGAAATATAAGCCAAGGTAAGAGTGTGTAGAAATAGAAGCCAAGGTAAGAGTGTGTAGAAATCTAAGCCAAGGTAAGAGTGTGTAGAAATCTAAGCCAAGGTAAGAAGTGTGTAGAAATAAGCCAAGGTAAGAAAGAGTGTGTAGAAATATAACCCAAGGTAAGAGTGTGTCGAAATATAACCCAAGGTAAGAGTGTGTAGAAATATAAGCCAAGGTAAGAGTGTGTAGAAATATAACCCAAGGTAAGTAAGAGTGTGTAGAAATATAAGCCAAAGTAAGAGTGTGTAGAAATATAAGCCAAAGTAAGAGTGTGTAGAAATATAAGCCAAGGTAAGAGTGTGTAGAAATATAACCCAAGGTAAGAGTGTGTAGAAATTGAATGAACCTCACTAGTGTCATGCAGTAAAAAATTAGTTTCACGATCTCTTTCTGAACTTTTTGAAGCATCAAAGTGGTAATTGCGCATACTGACAATGGAGGGATAGAAATCTCTCAGAGTTTCAAAGATGAACTTTTTGGGTGAACTGGCCCTTTAAGGGAAGACGGGATTCTCTTCCGCTCGACCTCTCACTCAGTTCTGTTGCCTTTTGCACTAGTTGGCAAATCTGACACACACACACACACACACACACACACACACACACACACACACACACACACACACACACACACACACACACACACACACACACACACACACACACACACACACACACACACACACACACACACACACACACACACACACGTACTGTACACACACACACACACACACACACACACACACACACACACACACACACACACACACACACACATGTTTGTTTTTGTGACTTATGAGGACATTCCATAGGCGTAATGGTTTTTATACTGGACAAACTATATATTCTATCCCCCTACACTGCCCCTGTCCCTAAACCTACCCCTTACAGGAGACATGCTGGATTTTAACATTTTAAAAAAAACATTGTTTTTTATGTTTTTTAAGCTGTTTGAAATATGAGGACGCATGCAATGTCCTCATATTTCACGTGTAAGTTGTAATACCAGTGTAATATGCATGTCATTATACACATTTGTGTCCTCATATATCACAAAAGCAAGCACACACGTACTGTACACACACACACACACACACACACACACACACACACACACACACACACACGCTTAGTCCACTCAGATAAGATTTATCAGCCCTTTACCAACTAAATTAGAAACATTTCTAAAGCATTAAATTCCATAATGTAACACTAGTGAAACAGAATATTCAGAATGAAATTATGTAGGACTGAATGAAATTATCCGATTGGGTAGTTAAAACATTTATCTCTTCTGGGATGTTCCTAGATTTTTTTCAATTATATTTAAGACATTTTGTACATTTTCTAGTGATTTTGGTCGAAAAATGTAATGCATTGCACAATTTCAGATTTCTCTTTCTCATTGTGATTCTTTAATCGACCGGCATATCTGAGAGTTTCTTACTAGTAATTACATCTCGTTAATACAATCATCCATCAGTGTATGATTCCCCCCGTCACAGTCTTGTTTGCGTCAGCAGGAAAGATGGGGAAGTTATTGGGTTAGAAAGAAAGGTTATGAATGCAGATGTTTCTGTAGAATATTCTAGAATGATGAATCATTCATAATAAGAACTGGAATGTGAAATTGAAGTAAATAGATTTCATGTTGAATAATTGGTTAATGGACAGCACCAGTGGCAGCACAATATTCTCATAATGCATCTCCCAGGTATGAGATTTTAATTTTTTGCACATGTCTTTTGCTAATGTTTCTGTGTGCTGTGTCTCTGTCTCAGTCGAATGCAAAGCTCAAGCTGGTGAGGAGTCTTGCAGTGTGTGAAGAATCATCAGGTCCGTTTTCAACCGACGGTCCTCCAGAATCACAGGTGATGACACACCATTAAGATACTGACAATAAAATTCATACACATATTATATACAAGCATGAACATTTAGTGTTCATTAATATGATTTTTGTTTGTTTAATCCATGAAGGACATCATTCAGCTTCACATCAGCTGTCCATCCGATAAAGAGGAGGAGAAATCCTCAAAAGACGAGTACGAGAATGAGGAGAGGGAAAAGAAGGATAAAACTCCACGCAAGATGCTCTCACGCGGTAAAAACACACACTTCCTGCTGTGTGTATTTAGAACTAGTGACCGACTTGATATCGATATTTATGTCAAAAGCGTTTTTTATAAAACCCATGTTATGTCACACTATTCAATTTAAAGATATAAATAACTTGCAGAACAATTGCTGCTATAAAATATATCCCTTTTTTTATAAATATTAATTTAAATATGTGTGTATGTATGTGTGTGTATATATATATATATATATATATATATATATATATATATATATATGTATGTATATGTATGTGAAACTGAAAAATTAGAATATCGTGCAACAGTTCAGTAATTCAAATTAAAAGGTGAAACTAATATATTTAGTATATATAACTATATACATATGCACGTTTATACTTTTCAGAGGGCCGTCATTTCTGTATTTAAAATCCTTAGTTTTTTTATTGATTTCATGTAATATTCAAATTATCTGAGATTTTGAATTTGGGGTTTTCATGGGGTAAGCCATAATCATCAAAATTATCTTTTGCACGATATTCAGATTTTTCGAATTTCAATTTAATACAAAATTATTGCAAAATATCAAGATGCATAAACTAATTTAAACTTGATAAAAAATAAATCTGTAAAATAAACAAAAACATTTTTTTTTTTTGAAAGAAACCCATATTGTATAATTTTTCCCCAGATAAAGAAAATAGAACATGAATAAAAATGGAAAAACATAATCAATGATGCACATTCTCGGCGCTGTCAAAATAAAAGTCTGCAGTGACACTTTATTCTACATCAGGGGTGCCCAATCCTGCTCCTGGCGATCGACTGTCCTGCACAGTTCATCTCCAACCCTAATCAAACACACCTGAAACAACCAATTAAGGTCTTCAGAGCACGTCAGGATCACTTGAAAATTAAAGGCAGGTGTGTTTGATTAGGGTTGGAGATGAACTGTGCAGGACAGTCGATCGCCAGGAGCAGGATTGGGCACCCCTGTTCTACAGTGTCCTTTACACACATTACATGTAGTTACTATAGTGATAACTATACATTATTCAGTTGCATGCAAATAACCCTAAACCCGAACCTAACTCTATAGTAAGTGCATGTATTCTATTATTATTACTCCGTACTTATATGTATAATTACACTAACACGGACACCTTAAAATAAAGTGCAAACAAGTCCGTTCTTAACAATTATCCGCCAAATAAAAAGAAACCTATTATTAAAAAAATACCGAATATCGGCTGATATATCGGTCTAGTTCTGGGTATCACTGCCTCACGATATAATACAATATGTGCAGTCATTCATCATGTATATTTATATTAATTATAATATTATAACACATAAAAATGAGTTCTGTAATAATTCTGTTTAACTAGATGAGCTGCTTCATTGAACCTTGATGTTTTAGCGGTGACGTTCACATTGATCCGATGTTTCCCGTTCTCTTTCAGACTCCAGTCAGGAATACACTGACTCCACAGGGATTGATGTGCACGAGTTCCTGGTGAACACACTGAAAAACAACCCCAGGTACGACAGGCCTCGTTCTAGTTAGCATACAATACATTACAATTTTATTTGTAAAGCACATTTAAAGCGATAGTTCACCCCAAAAATGTAAACTTCTGTCTGTAATTACTCTCCCTCATGTTGTTAAACCCCGTAAGACTTTCGTTCATCTTCGGAACACAAATGAAGATATTTGTGATTAAATCTGAGAGCTGGGTCACTCCTCCATAGGCTTCTAAGGGATTGAAACTTGCTGGCCCATAAAATGTATTAAAGACATTGTTACAATAGTCCAAGTGACTCAATCTTAAGTTTATCAAGCGACGAGAATACTTTTTGAGCGCAAAAAACAAACAAAAATAGCGACTTTTGAAAGGAAGTTATTTTTCGTAATTTGTGTAGGTCATAAATTTAAATCATATAGGTCATAAAAAGGTCTTAAAAAGTCTTAAATTTGACTGACTAAACCCTGCAGAAACCCTGTTCACATGACTAAACGTGCGTCATCGTTTTTAAACACCTCAATTTGACAGTCCATATACAACACGAAAATGGCGTTTTCAAATTTGTCCACTTTGGAGAGCGTTTTCAAAAAGCTTCGTTTTCATTAATAAAATTGTTGTAAATATGTTTGGATTTTCAGTATATGAACCGAAATGTGAATTATTAATGTATTTTAAGGTAATGACTGGGATTATTTGCTAATGTTTGCATGAGTATTATGTATGGAGCAAATTATGTGCCAAAACCTCACACGCACACAAAACGTGTTTTGCTCACACCCAATGATTCACAAACAAACTCAATGTGGTTTGTAAATACAAAACATCACTCACAAACTAATGCCTATTGTTCTGCAAATAAAAAAAGTACATATCAAACAAATACAGTATATTTTACATATACATAGAAATGTATTTCTTCAATGACAAAAATATCCTTCAAGTACAAACTAAAATCATTTCGAAATTCAGAAAACAAAATTCTACAAGTACGAAACAAAAACCTTCAAGTACAAAACAAAATTCTACAAGTACGAAACAAAAACCTTCAAGTACAAAGCAAAATTGTTGGGAAAACATATTTCGTTACAGAATACATGCCCAAAAATGTCATTTTTAACGTTTTCTGTTACATTACTCAATCTGAGGGATTACGTCCGCATTGAATTGCTTTTTATAAGTGTAAAAATGCGGCCATCTAATCCTGCTTACTAAACAGGCCTATTCATGGGTGCTGTGCGGTGGTGACGCGTGTAACAGGGTGGCACTGCCAATAAAGCACCTTAACGCTGTCACAAAGAACCGGCAAAAGATTATGAATATGTAAAATATAGCACGGAGATATTTTAATTTTTTATTAATAAACAAGTGTATTCTTTGTCAGTGTGGCGGCTGAAAACATGAAGTTGACGATGCTGACTCGCGATCTTCGCAGTGAACGCGCCAGGATTACATAAGCAGAGAGCAGTCTCTGTAGTCTTTTTTCTTTCGTTTTGAATTGTTCAGTTTAAAATTAGACATGTCTGTGAGAGAGGCTACCTTATAGTTTGTAGATTGTGTAATGTAACGGAATATGTTACAAATGACATTTTTGGCCATGTATTCTGTAACGAAATACGTTTTCCCAACACTGCCCACAGCTGAGGAAAATGAGCGGTGAACAGGTGTGTTTCTGTCTTACTTTATCTAATTAACCTTATTGAGGTTTTCTTTTGCAAAATGTTTATTACATCTAGACAAAAATCCATATTACCACCAGTAGCACTTCACTCTCTCTAGGATAGGGGAATCTAAGCTGAAAGCTCTGTCATATGTTGCTCTAAAAAAAAAATTTAATCTACATAAGACACGTGTGAAATGACTAAATTAGTGATTATGTACACTGAACGAATCTATTTCTTTCGTTCTCCATAAATTAATGAGAACATTTAATTTAATTGAAAGGAGGGTTTATTTGTCTGTCCAAAATAATAATTTGGGGAATATGTCACAGGGAAGTTAAGAAACAATTGTATATTGTTTGTTTTGTTCATTCATTATTTTATTACATTACGCTGACTGAATTCCAACTAAATTAATGAATAAGTGGGACCCTTTCAATTAAATGAAATGTTCTCATTAATTTATGGAGAACTAAATAAATAGACTCTTTCAGTAAATGAAACTTTTTTTACAAAAATGTAAAAAGCAACATGATGGCAGAGCTTTCAGTTTATAGATTCCCTTATCCTAGAGTGGAGTGCTACTAAGTGCTAATGTGGATTTCTGTCTATATAATAAACATTTACCAAAACCTCAATAAGGTTAATTATAGATAAAGTAAGACAGAAACACACCTGTTCACCGGTCATTTTCCCATGGGCAAAGCACGCGTTTCACATCAGTGTTTCTCCCGAGAGACTAGCACGAAATTGATCCACTATCTTAGCGCCATCTACTGTTCTAGAAGAGGAAGTTGCTCAACTGCATTTGTGAGAAAATCTGCCTGGACGTGGACGCGGAAAAATAAGTGCCAAAAGTCACGTGATAGT
This sequence comes from Chrosomus eos, assembly GCA_036326025.1. Lineage (NCBI taxonomy): Eukaryota > Metazoa > Chordata > Actinopteri > Cypriniformes > Leuciscidae > Chrosomus > Chrosomus eos. Next base: position 41,802,116 of record CM070828.1, read on the forward strand.
TTTTCGTACTTGTAGAATTTTGTTTTGTCCTTGAAGGTTTTTGATTCGTACTTGTAGAATTTTGCTTTGTACTTGAAGGTTTTTGTTTCGTACTTGTAGAATTTTGTTTTGTACTTGACGGTTTTTGATTCGTACTTGTAGAATTTTGTTTTGTACTTGAAGGTTTTTGTTTCGTACTTGTAGAATTTTGTTTTGTACTTGACGGTTTTTGATTCGTACTTGTAGAATTTTGTTTTGTCCTTGTAGGTTTTTGTTTCGTACTTGTAGAATTTTGCTTTGTACTTGAAGGTTTTTGTTTTGTACTTGTAGAATTTTGTTTTGTACTTGAAGGTTTTTGTTTCGTACTTGTAGAATTTTGTTTTGTCCTTGAAGGTTTTTGTTTCGTACTTGTAGAATTTTGTTTTGTCCTTGAAGGTTTTTGTTTCGTACTTGTAGAATTTTGTTTTGTACTCGAAAGATTTTAGTTTGTACTTGAAGGATATTTTTGTCATTGAAGAAATACGTTTCTATGTATACCGTAATTCCTCAAATAAAAAACGGTATTCAAATAAACGCCGGGCCTCTGATAGTGGCCGGGTACGTGGTCAACGCGGACAAATAAAGGCCGGTCTCAAATTAAGGCCGGGGAAAAATTAGTGTACGCTCAAAGACGGACGCGTGCTGCGCTTGTCATATTATTCAGTGTTTTTAACCACATGTTTATTTTAGGTTTCAGACATTTAAATAGATAAGATTTATAGCAAAACAATACATTTATAGTTTGTAAAATACACAATGGTGTCTATGGAAGCAGCAATAACAATCCATTCAAATATATTTGGCGACGTGTTTTATTCATATCAGATACACAGTGTAAGTATAAAGTTTACTCTATTCTTCTCCCAGTTCACCGGCCACTTACTTTCATGAATTTCGGGAGAAACTGAAGAATTCACGCGCTGTGTAAGTTAACGTAATAAATCCAACAGACAGGAATCTCTGAACTGCGGTGCCCATCTCACGTTACAGATCAGGATAAATTATAAAGGGTTTTAAACGACAAAACAAACTCACTTACACTGATTTGAGAGTCAGAATAGAAGATAGTTGATGACATGGTAAGCAAGTTTGTTAATATTTAGAAATAAAAGCGCTACATCTGTCATACAGCGCTATTTTGGCTGTGGTGAACACGTGCCAAACATGACGTGTCACCATGGAAACTTGGCTGACGGGCGGGCGGGGATAGCGAATTACAAATAAAGGCCTGCCTCTAATAAAAGCCTGCTTCAAATAAAAGCCGGCTACCATCTGCAGTTCAGGTAAATAAAGGCCCCGGTCTTTATTTGAGGAATTACGGTATGTAAAACACACTGTATTTGTTTGATATGTACTTTTTTTATTTGCAGAACAATATGCAATAGTTTGTGAGTGATGTTTTGTATTTACAAACCACATTGAGTTTGTTTGTGAATCATTGGGTGTGAGTAAAACACGTTTTGTGTGCGTGTGAGGTTTTGGCACATAATTCGCTCCATAATTATGTGATTACGTGGCCAGCATCGAGATCAGTATCAATTTTATGACCCGTTACATGTGTTAATATTGCATATTCAAAAGTTTGTATTTCCATTTGTATACTTCACCAGCAAAGCACATAGTGATGTATATTAGGGATGTGAATTTCTGCCAAAAATGCCATTCGAAAATCGAGGAGCAAAAGTCGATTATCGTTCGAAGATCGAAAAAAAAAAAACGAAAAAAAAAAAAAAATAACGCACAATCACAATGACAGAAAGGGAGGCCAATTTCATCTTTAGTGATTTGTCATCAAACAAACTGTTTATTAATTGAACAATTAACATGTTTTCGTCGCTTTTTTTTTACATACCGGTAGTTAACATAGAAGAAAAAAATAGTAAGCACGACAGTCCGTTTTTGCATCGCCAAACCAGATGCTCGTTAGATTAAAAAAATAATGTTCATAATGATTTTATGCAAACCTGCCTTGTTACTGCAAAAGCCTAATTTTTAAACAATCATAACTATTCGTGTGATGACACTGCGCAATACACACACATTAGCTGCTACCGCGGGATGGCGGGTGTTCATTTCATAAACTGTGGACAATGGTAACGTTAGCTTATTTAATGTAGCCTATAAATTCATGTAACTTATATGTCCAAAAAACGGATAATGTCATCATACTTGTAGTTCTATCGTCGCGTAATCTGTTTGGTTGTAAAATGTATTACCTGAATGAAATGAACTCGAATGTATCGTCCTGTGGAATCATTCATTCACAGACAGCATACGAAGATGTTCAACTAGATCTTCATCGCTGGCAAAATATAATGCATTTGCAGATTTGCTTTCACTAGACTAAACTGTAGGTCCTCGGCCACTTCATCCAACGCTCTTGATGTTCTTAAATCTTCCTGTTTATGACTCCGAGTCGAGTGTGAATTGAAAGCGCTTCAGACGATTCAGTGCGTGAGGAAACTGAACAGATCAACTGATTCGCGAACCGATTTAGACAGATCTGCCAACTTATTTGATGAAGTCTTTGAACAGAAACGACTCAAAAGAGTGATTCATTTGTGAATGGAGCATCGCTCATGCCCATAAAAAATATACAGCGCGCTTGGAATAAACAAACTACGTATTTAACAACATGTATTGCATTAAAATAAAGTAACGAGAGGAACGTCGCCCAACGTAGTGAAGTAAATGTAGCCTACTTTGTTACATAGACGGCTACTACTACCATAGAAAGTAAAGGTTATAGTCACCTTTGTTGGGCTCAGAGTAACGGTCACGACAGCTCTCCTTCTGTTGTTTGTTTACACTATGTATAAAACGCTGGTATCCTAGCAGTAGGGGGTTTCATTCATGTTAGTAACACCTTGTGTCCCCGACAGGAAAATACTCTGCTGCGCGATCTGTGACAGTAGGCGCGCCGTCAATTATGTCACATTGGAATTGCGTGAAAATATAACGATATTCGAATAAGCAATTTTATGATCGAATTTCGAACGCTGTTCGACTATTCGACTATTCGAAGATCGCGACTCATCCCTAATGTATATACATTTGAATCTAGCGTCGGCTTTCAGTTGATTTGTTTTTTTGTTTTTTGTCTAAACAATTAATTTTTTACTCTTTTAGAGACAGAATGATGCTGCTTAAGCTGGAACAGGATATACTGGAGTTCATAAATGATGAGAAGTAAGTCTATAAATATATGTATGTATGTATGCATGTATGTATGTACGTGCAATAAAATTGTATATGTGTACATTTTATATATAATAGCATTTATTTGATATGGAACCTTTTGTAATATTATAAATGTTATTAGTCACTTTTGATCAATTTAATTTAATATCCTTGCTCTTTTTTTAAGTACCCTACATTTTTGAACGATTGTTTATTGTGGTTTTCACAATAAATTTTAAGCAGAAAAAAATATTTTGGTAATAGAAATGTGTGTATGTGTGTGTGTGGTGTGTGTGTGTGTTATATATATATATATATATATATATATATATATATATATATATATATATATGCGTACACACACACACACACACACACACACACACACACACACACACACACACACACACACACACACACACACACACACACACACAAGAGGACTCTCCATAGACATAATGGTTTTTATACTGTACAAACTGTATATTCTGTCCCCTTACACTTACCCTACCCCTAAACCTACCCATCACAGAAACCTTTCTGCATTTTTACATTTTTTAAAAAACTCATTCTGTATGATTTATAAGCTTTTGTGCCCATGGGGACCTCTATTTAGGTCCCCACAGTGACTCGAGTCCCCATGAGTCTGTGCATTCGGGTTTAAGTCCCCACCAGGATAGAAAAACATGTCCACACACACACACACACACACACACACACACACACACACACACACACACACACACACACACACACACACACACACACACACACACACACACACACACACACACACACACACACACACACACACACACGTACACGTACGTTCATGTTTTTCTCCTTCCATAGTAAATGTTGTTTTATACTTTATCTTGTAGTTGATATTTGTCGCCCTCTTTTGGTGGTGTGAGAGCATTGCAGTCATGTGGATGTTTTACTCTAAACACGACTCAATGTATTACAGAATAGTGTTGGTCCTGTGGTAAATGCGTTGTATTTTCTTTGTACTAAGGCTGTTTTTGCATATTTTCAGTAATCAGTATAAGAAGTTCCCTCAGATGACCTCATATCACCGCATGCTGCTGCATCGAGTCGCGGCCTATTTTGGCATGGATCACAACGTGGACCAAACGGGCAAAGCGGTCATCATCAACAAGACCAGCAACACTCGCATGTAAGATTCGCTCTGATCCAACAGTATGATCATAACCGGGGTTTGAAATTAACTTTTTAATTCACTCACAGGCCAATTTGGCTACTAAATTTTTAAGTTACCGGCCATTCAGAACTTCTGCTAGCCAAAAAAATTAAAAAAGAAAAGAAATGAACCAGATTAACTACGTCACAGCTTTTATATATATATATATATATAATATATAATATTATATATATATAATAAGTAAAAATACATAATAATAATAATTTTATTAGCCTATAAAATGTGAGTTTCATACATTAATTTCTTATTCAAACTAAATCCTGTCAGAAGAAAAAAATGTGTTCGTAAGACTAGTGTTACGCTGATCGTAACGTATCGTCTTTGACGTGTGTGTGTGTTTCAGTCCTGAGCAGAGGTTCTCTGAGCACATTAAAGACGAGCGCACCATGGACTTCCAGAAGAAGTTCATCCTGAAGCGAGATGACGCTAGCATGGATAAGGATGATAATCAGGTTTGTGTTCTGCTCTTGTTTTACGCTATTGTCGTTGTGTGTGTTGTGTGTGGTGTGGTGTGTGTGTGTGGTGCTTCTGAACCCAGTGTTCTCTCTCTCTCTCAGATCCGTGTGCCGCTTCAGGACGGGCGGCGCAGTAAATCCATCGAGGAGCGAGAGGAAGAGTATCAGCGCGTCAGAGATCGCATTTTTGCACGAGAAGTAAGCGCTAGCTCCAGGGGGTTTTAGGGACACGTGCTGTGCTGGAGCCTCACTTCCATAGATTAATCGAGTAATCAATTAAATAATTGGATAAAAAAATTATGGTAAAAAAAATAGGTCCAAGTGAACAACAGCCTTTAAAATGACTTAAAATAAAATATATAATAGCATGCAATATATATTTTTTAATATTATGTATTTTTTTACATTTCTTTAGTAATTTTATGGTACTAAGTAAATATATTACTATAAAAATATTGAGTAATAATTATGATCCATTTGTTTCCATCATTTTTACAATACAATATTTAATCAATGTATATTAGGTTCCACTCATACTCCTCCCGCAATATGAGTGAATTATTATAATTTTTTTCAATAAAATGAATGTAATATATATATATATATATATATATATATATATATATATATATATATATATATATATATATATATATATATGTGTAATTTTTTTACATGTAATATGTATTTTTAGGGAATTTTATGGTATTAAGTAATAATTATGATCCATTTGTTTCCAATTTTTTTAATACAATACATTTAATCAATGTATTTTCTTTTTCCTGCATCATGGCTGATTTGTAGTTTTAAAAAATTACCTGTTTTTTTCGTTCGTTAATTTCGTTGGCAGCCATTTTTGACCGTGAGCAGTACAAGTGTGATTATTTGTAGGATCATTTAAACCATTTCGAATTATGTTCATGATTTTTTTTTTATGTGTATAATTTGTTTACATGGCAAGTAGGGCTGGGTGATATGTAAATATATATCGCGAAATAATAAAATATCACAATATCCAATTATATCATCTACCGTCGCGACACACACACCGCAAACACACATCAGGATGAGTTCGACTGACTTATACATATAAAACATATAATGTATTTGTTATTTGTCTAAAATCAGGGATTAAAAACGAATTGGTTTGTTCTGCATGAGCAAAAATGCTAAGGTTATTTTTTCCAGAAGTAATTAAATTTATGTTTTAGTATTTTATTTATTAATTAATCTACAGCAAAGTACAACATTCTTAATACTACAGCGGAGCAATTTCTTCATACGTTTGCAATATAACTCAATGTATTTATAAAATAATTTTAATTACAATGGTCATGTTTGAGATTTTTGTTTATTCATTGTTTTTTTTATTCATTCATTAATATCCAGAAACAGATGCAGTTACTGCTACCATTTTACTTTTATTAGACTTAAAACAGAATAAATAATAAAACCTAAATAAATAAATAATAAATAAATAAAACAGACCTAAACTTGATAATATTATTTGTAAAATGGGAGATATCTCTGCTTTTCTGAAATTATAGGATATAGTTGAATTTTTTTTTGTCTGCTGAACAAAATAAATAGCATAAAAATGAATAGCAACGTTCACTTAAGAATTAAAACGTCAAATAAAGTTGTGTTATCAGGGGAAAAATATTTGACCCAAATTACTAAAAAAAAAAAGGCGTTTGACAGCGAACACAAGTCGCATACGCAAACACACACACACACGTCATTAGAGCAGAAATAAAATGCTAATCAGGCTAATTAAAGTTACAAAAGTAATTCTGTCAAGATTAGAGTGATTCTCTTTTGTTCTTTTATGAATTGTATTAATGACATTAATAATAGCAGTGGGTATAGCTATAGAACGCTGTTAATGCACGGATCCAATAGTCCTATACGCTTTTCTTTCTCATCCTTTACATTAATTTTTAAGACAAAACCTGCTGTGTTTACAGGGATGTTTTGCTAATGATGTGTGTATTAGTCGGCGCAGCGCAGAAGAGCTCATGCACAAGTGTTCTCTTTGGCATCAAGAATAAATAACTTATAGCCTATAGAAAATATTTAATTCAGGATTTTGCATGTGAAACAGTTTTTATATGGTAACTATGGCGCCATGTGAAATGTGTAATTTTTTTCCTCATATTTCTGTTTTAATCGTCATTGCGATACTTGCGTGACATCATTGATATATGATCAATAATATTGTCATATCGCCACAAAAGTGTCATACAATATATATTTTTATATAATATATAATTAAAATTTGAAAGTGGGTTCACCCAAAAACACACAAATCAAAATACAGTTTCAATTTACGTTTTTGTTTATGAAGAATTATTAGTTTTACAATAACCCAGTAAACGGCTCTACAGAATCCATACGTTCATACATAATTCAGATTTCATAAAACCACGTAATAAGTTATGTCAGTGCAGAAGACTGGATTGATGGAGCAAAGCAATAATATGCAGATGTTGTATTTTTCGTTTCAGTCGTCACAGAATGGATACATCAATGATAACAGGTAAGACATCAATCTCGTTACACTCGACGCATGATTAGTGCATTACGGTTATCTTACATTAAATTAAGTTTTATTTTTATTTTTTAAAAGCATCTTTTAACCCCTTAATAGTGTGATATGTACATTTACAATATTAATACCATGGTGAATATGGTGTTTGTGTCTGATATTGTCACAGTAGGATCGTACAGTACTTTCAATATTAAGGATTCTTCAAAATTTTTACCGTGTAATTTTAAGTTTATGTTCATGTAAAGGATTAAACTCATTCTGGAGACACAATCAGTCCTTCCTCGTCCTCTAATCATGTAGATGAGTCCACACACACACACACGTGCTCATACACACATTCTCTCACACACACACATTCTCACATACTCACACACTCTCATACGCGCGCGCACACACACACTCATAGACACACACACACACACACACACACACACACACACACACTCATAGACGCACACACACACACACACTCATAGACGCACACACACACACACACACACACACACACACACACACACTCATAGACGCACACACACACACACACACACACACACACACACACACACTCATAGACGCACACAGACACACTCATAGACGCACACAGACATACTCACATACTCACACACTCTAATACGCGCGCACACACACAGACATTCTCACGTACTCTCACACTTATATACACATGCACACACACACTCAGACACACATACTCACTCACACACACACACACACACACAACACACACACACACACACACACACACACACACACACACACACACATAATCACTCTCATGTACTCTCATTCGTACACACACACACACAACACACACACAATCAAACATACACCCTCACACACTCTCTCTCTCTCTCTCTCTCTCTCTCACACCACACACTCTCTCTCTCTCTCTCTCTCTCTCTCTCACACACACACACACACACACACACACACACACACACACACACACACACACACACACACACTGTCTCTCTCTCTCTCTCTCTTTCCACACACACACAACACACACACACACAACACACACACACACACACACTCTCACACACACACACTCTCTCTCTCACACACACACACACACACACACCACACACAACATCTCTCTCTCTCTCTCTCTCTCTCTCTCTCTCTCTCTATCTCTCTCACAGACACACAACACACACACACACACACACACACACACACACTCACACTCTCACTCACACTCTCACACACACACTCACACTCTCACACTCACACTCTCACACACACACTCACACTCTCACACACACACACACACACACACACACACACACACACACACACACACTCTCTCACACACACACAAATACACACACACACACACTCCCTGTAACCCACGGACCCTGTTTTCTCCAATGTGACCCACAGACTGTCCACTGACGGATACCCCTCATCCTCACAAAAGAGGAGGCAGATCTTTAGGTACAGTCTCTGCTGTGTGTTGCCATGCGTCTCCGTGGTGACCGTGTGTTGCCATGCGTCTCCGTGGTGAACGTGTGTTGCTTTGCGTTGGCTCCGTGCACTGTCGGGTTGCTAGGGGCCCGTGCATGGCTGGTGTACTTCAGTCTCTGGAAACGACCAATCACTGCACTCTCATATATAACTGCATTTTGGTGTGAGTGAGTGAGAGTGAGAGTGAGTGAGAGTGAGTGAGAGTGAGTGAGAGTGTGAGTGTGTGAGTGTGAGAGTGAGTGTGAGAGTGAGAGTGTGAGAGGTGTGTGTGAGAGTTTTGAGAGTGTGTGTGAGTGTGAGAGTGAGTGTGTGTGAGAGTGTGTGAGAGTGTGAGAGTGTGTGTGAGTGTGAGAGTGTGTGTGAGTGTGAGAGTGAGTGTGTGAGAGTGTGTGGAGAGTGTGTGAGAGTGTGTGAGAGTGTGTGAGAGTGTGTGAGAGTGTGTGTGAGTGTGTGAGTGTGTGAGTGTGTGAGAGTGTGTGTGTGAGTGTGAGAGTGTGTGTGAGAGTGTGTGAGAGTGTGTGAGAGTGTGTGAGAGTGTGTGAGAGTGTGAGTGTGTGAGTGTGTGAGTGTGTGAGTGTGTGAGAGTGTGGAGTGTGAGAGTGTGAGAGTGTGTGAGAGAGAGTGTGTGAGGAGTGTGTGAGAGTGAGAGAGTGTGAGAGTGAGTGTGAGAGAGTGTGAGAGAGAGTGTGTGAGTGAGTGAGTGTGGAGTGTGTAAATAGTGAGCGAGAGTGTGAGAGTGTATGAGAGAGTGAGTGTGTGAGAGTGAGTGTGTGAGTGAGTGTGAGAGTGAGTGTGTGAGAGTAGTGTGTGAGAGTGAGTGTGTGAGAGTGTGTGAGAGTGTGTGAGTGTGAGAGAGTGTGTAAATAAGTGAGCGAGAGTGTGAGTGAGTGTATGAGAGAGTGAGTGTGAGTGTGAGTGTGAGTGAGTGTGTGAGAGTGAGTGTGAGAGTGAGTGTGAGAGTGAGTGTGAGAGTGAGTGGGGAGAGTGAGTGTGAGTGTGAGTGTGAGTGTGAGAGTGAGTGTGAGAGTGATGTGAGAGGTGAGTGTGAGAGTGAGTTTGAGTTGGTGAGTGTGAGAGTGTTGATGAGTGTGAGAGAGTGTGTGAGAGTGTGTGGAGAGAGTGAGTGTGCGAGTGTGTAAATAAGTGAGGTGAGTGTGAGTGAGTGTATGAGGAGTGAGTGTTGAGTGTGATGAGTGTGTGAGATGAGTGTGGAGTGTGTGAGAGTGAGTGTGAGTGTGAGTGTGAGAGTGTGAGTGAGTGTGAGAGTGAGTGTGAGAGTGAGAGAGTGGTGTGAGAGAGTGTGTGGAGATGTGAGAGAGTGTGAGTGAGAGTGTGTGAGAGAGTGTGTGAGAGTGAGTGTGAGTGAGAGAGTGTGTGAGAGAGTGTGTGAGAGTGAGAGATGTGAGAGAGTGTGTGAGAGAGTGTGTGAGAGAGTGTGTGAGAGAGTGTGTGAGAGTGAGTGTGAGAGTGTGAGAGAGTGTGTGTGAGAGTGTGTGAGGAGAGTGTGTGAGAGAGTGTGGAGAGAGTGTGTGATGAGAGAGTGTAGTGTGAGGAGTGAGTGTGTGAGAGAGTGTGTGAGAGTGTGATGTGAGAGAGTGTGTGAGAGAGTGTGTGAGAGAGTGTGTGAGAGAGTGTGTGAAGAGTGTGTGAGAGTGTGTGAGAGAGTGTGTGAGAGAGTGTGGAGTGTGAGAGAGTGTGTGAGAGAGTGTGTGAGAGAGTGTGTGAGAGAGTGTGTGATGGAGAGTGTGTGAGAGAGTGTGGTGAGAGTGTTTGAGAGAGTGTGTGAGAGGTGTAGTGTGTGTGAGTGAGTGTGAGTGAGTGGTGAGTGTGTAAATAAGTGGGAGTGTGTGAGTGAGTGTATGAGAGAGTGAGTGTGTGAGTGTGAGTGAGTGTGAGTGAGTGAGAGAGTGAGTGAGTGAGTGAGTGAG
>CM070828.1:41822957-41825457 GCA_036326025.1 Chrosomus eos
TTTTTTTTTTAAACTTGGTGTACCTTGGTGATGATCTGCTTTCTTTTGAAAATATTTGGAGCTGTAATGATGCTCTATGTGCCGTTTTTGAAGATTAATTAATTTTCAGACTTAATCGATGTGTATTGAGTTGTTTTGTGATGTTTTTTTTGTTTTGGAAAAACAGGGTGATGAGTTGACTGCAGGTTTCGGGCAGATGTCTCTAAGCCGTCAGAGCTCCAGCGAGGCACCAGAGCCACCCAGCCTTTACCAACCTCCTCCTGCCGTACTATCCCAGCATGCACCACCACAGCCCAGTTACATCATGCCCCCCCACACACACACACACCCGCCACCCTCCGGATACCAGCCGGCCGCTCCACACACACATCCGCCACCACCGCCGCCACCTCCATCACAGCCCATCCTTCAGATGCAGCCAGCGCCTCAGCAGGTACAAACACACACCCACACACACACACACACACACACACACACACTAAAGGGATTTAGCTCAAAATACCCCACAGATCATTTTTTATTGCATTCTGAAATTGTCCCTTTTTGAGGGTGAGCAAAAATGCCTTGTTTTGTGTGTGTCCCTTTAAATGCAAATGAGCTGCTGCTCCCGGCACAGGGGGCGGAGCTACAACAGCTTGTTCTTAGCAGAGCCATATGAGATGATGTAAATTGATTATACATCATATGAAAGCTGAATAAATTAGCTTTCCATTGATGTATGTTTTTTTTAGGATAGGACAATATTTATCTAAATATCAAAAAAATCTAAACATTGAGAAAATCGCGATTTTGCTTTATATATTTACGGTAGGAAATTTACAAAATATCGTCATGGAACATTAATATCCTAATGATTTTTGGCATAAAGAAACATCTAAATTTAGACCCATTACTATGACTGGTTTTGTGGTCCATGGTCACATATAGAGCCATTTGTTTTCGGGGTTTGTTGGATGTCACTAACCGGGGAGGAAGCTTAAAAGTGATTTCTGTAAAAGAAAATATCTGCCTTTGCTTTGAACTTTGAGCGTTGTAACTTTGCAGATGTTGTTTATGCTCAAACAGCAACATTACACACTAACTAAAGATAGAAAAGTGAAATCATAATCAAACACCCCTTTAATAGCTTCATTCAGCGAGGTGTCCCTTTAAACGCATTGATCAAAAGTGATCAAATTGTTACATTGAGCGTACTAGCGTTCAGGGTATTGTTTTCTCAGCAAGGACTCATTAAATTGAAAACAGTACCATTCAAGTGTTTAAAAAAAGAGGAAATTAACACTTGTATTCAGTGAGGAAGCATTAAATTGATCAAAAGTGGCAATAGACCTTATTCAGAGCAGCGCCATGACAGTTATGAACGTGAGGCTGTGAGGGATAGACTTACCGTGTTTCCAATGGCATCCGCTGTAAAAAGCTGAATAAAGCTCCTAGATTACTTTCAATTTTCCACAGCTTATATTGTCGGGAGTTTTTTATCAATTGAAATTTCTTGGAAAGATATTTTTCCAGTGTTTCATGAGCAGAACAATCCGAAAACACATTAAATAACAGTACAGCCCATTGAAGAGATGCATGTCTATCCCTCACAGCCTCACTTTCATTCTCATTAAAAATCAAAGATGGCGCTGCCGTGAATAAGGCGTATAAAGACATTTATAATGTTACAAAATATTCTATTTCAAATAAACGCTGTTCTTTAGAACTTTCTCTTCATCAAAAAATCCTGAAAAATTTCCACAGAAATATGAAACTGTTTTCAAGACTGATAATAATCAGTTTCTCGAGCATCAGATCATCATATTATAGTGATTTCTGAAGGATCATGTGACACTGAAGACTGGAGTAATGATGCTGAAAATTCACAGGAATAAATTACACTTTACTATATATTCACATAGAAAACAGCTGAGTTACATTGGAATAATATTTTTGAATTTTTACTGTATTTTTAATCAAATAAACGCTACCAACCCCAAACTTTTTGTGACTGTATCTCACAAAAATATGCAAACAACATTGAGTCATAGCTCTGAATCGAGTGTGTGTTTATTATCATCGTCTCTCCCGTCAGGAAACTCTTAGGATTTAAAAACAAATCAGCGGCTGTGAAATGTGTTGCAATCTCGAGGTGCAAATGATATCTGTGTAATATCCCGTGTAAAATATTACCAGACTCTGAAGAGGAAACGGGAAGTTGCACAAAGGAAAACTTTAGTCAGAAGTGTGGGAGCAATGCTAAGTGTGATTCTTGTGGGATGTTTGTGAAGACGTGCTATAATCACTCAACACACACACACACACACACACACACACACACACACACACACACACACACGTTGGTGCAACAGCATTATGAGGACTCTCCATAGGCGTAATGGTTTTTATACTGGACAAACTATATATTCTATCCCCCTACACTGCCCCTGTCCCTAAACCTACCCCTTACAGGAGACATGCTGCATTTTTGATTTTTTAATAAAACATTGTTTTTTATCTT
>CM070828.1:41832957-41855457 GCA_036326025.1 Chrosomus eos
TTATATTAGAGACTTTTAGCACTGACGTCACAGTTACGTCACGGCGTTAGCTTGAGGCAAAACACTGACGACATCGTTAATGGCTAATGCTTAATGTCATCATGTTGTGTGTTGTGCAAGAATCGACGGAGTACAGGCTCCAATTTGAAATTTTATTGCATAATGTTTTGTGATTATTTGTGAATCATCTATGATTGTATACATTGTTGTGACTAGACTTTTTGAAGAACCTGGTAAGAAAGAATAATCAAATACATAAAGTGAAAAAAACTATTTGCTGTATCTGGAATTTTTATTTCTAGAAAATATTCACATCATTAAAATTGCACTGTAATGTCACTCTTTACATGGGCGTCTTCTGGCTTAGCAGAACTTCGTATCGTAACACACAAGTCGTGTACGTTACCGTTCAGGAAGTAGTTATAGGCATCTAAAGATTTACAAATATCAGTCTCAGTCCTGGACAATGTGTGATCTTACACATTAAAGTCCCCATGAAATCAAAATTGACCATACTTACTTTGTTTGCCTAAATTGATCGTTTTGTGGTGAACAATTCATCCATGCAAGTCAATCCACACAAAAAAATTGTTTGGCTTCGTAATCTTTAATCAAATTCTGAAAATGCCCCTCCCCTCTGCGTTGGAGGACCTTGCCCGATGACGTAGGCTTGACGGTTTAGGTGTCTGCTTAACATCCGTAATCACGCCCCTCCAACTGACAAGACAGGCACACAGCGTGTGAAAGGAGAGATGGCGAGGAGGTGCATTTTTCTAGATCCAATCAGGTGCTAGTTGGAAAAAAAAGCCACGCTCACTATTTTGCCTCATTTAGTATTCCGTTTCTCTCGGAAATACGTCACAGCACTGGAGAAAAGTCGTTTGCAACTTCCGGTTCACGGGGACTTTAAGATAATATCAGATTTTCTCCAGTCATTGTTAAAAAACAAGCTAAGAAAACATGCTAACTAGCATTAGAGAAGAGGAATCGTAAGCTCCGCCCACAAAAAACGTCACCATGTTCACTAACTGAAAACGGGTCGATTACACACTGCATGATGGGTGATATCTAGGGACACTTTAGGAGCAGTTTTGTTTTCAGAACTCTGTGTCGTTTATTGTGAGTTCAGAGTGATTGACGTGTGTGTGTGTGTGTGTGTGTGTGTGTGTGTGTGTGTGTGTGTGTGTGTGTTGTAGGAGTCCCGCCTCCCGGTCCCAGTGTTATGGTGATGCAGCTCAGTGTTCCCAACGGCCCACAGCCGACCCAGAATCCTCCACTGGTGCAGTGGAACCCATGCAAGTTCTACAGCATTGAGCAGAGACCCAGCAAACCTGAGCAGCAGGTATCTCTCTCACACACACACACACACACACACACACACACGCGCACACGCGCAGCTACACCTGGGAATGCATGTGTTCCAATGGGGGGATATGGCAAAAATATCATATCAGGATTTTTTTTTCAAGAAAATCACGATTCTTTTTTGCATGTTGGTTTTACTATTTTTGAAAGAAATAAAAAATATTTACTTAAATTATATAAATTATACATTGATTCTTGTTAAAGCTACGATTAAAGTTCTCAGAGCAGTGAGTGATTTTCTCTGTTTTATTAACATTAATGGGATAGTTATAAAAATAATAAAGGAAATTAATACACGTCTAATCATCATTATGTGTGTGTTTGCCTGTGTGTGTGTCTGTGCGTGTCTGTGTGTGCGTGTGTCTGTGTCTGCGCGTGTGTGTGTCTGCGCGCGTGTGTGTCTGTCCGCGCGTGTGTGTTTCTGTGCGTGTCTGTGTGCGCGTGTGTCTGTGTCCGCGCGTGTGTGTGTCTGTGTGCGCGTGTGTGTTTTCGTGTCTCTGTGCGTGTGTGTGTGCGTGCGTGTGTGTCTGTGTGCGCGTGTATGCGCGTGTGTGCGCGTGTCTCTGTGCGTGTGTGTGTGTGCGCGTGTGCGTGTGTCTGTGTGTGTGTGTGTGCGTGTGTGTGTGTGTGTGTGTAGGTCAGCAGTCCGCTGGCGTCTCCCACACAGTCTCCGGCTCCCTCTCCCTCAGGGAGTGTGAACACTGTGTGTCCGGGTCTCGGCCCGCTGCCGCTCATCTCTCAGTTCCCTCGGCCCGGTGGACCAGCACAAGGTACACACACTCATTAACTCACACACGTCATGACATCGACATGTGCTAACAGGCCAATTAGCTCTTTTTAGCTTCCATAGACATGTGCTAACTGGCCTTGACAGAGTCATTTTTCTGTTCACTCTGAAAGTAAAATAATGCACTGAAATTTCATCCACCAAAAACTTTCAGCTGAACGTCTATTATTAGTTTCGGGCTGAAATGGTTTTAGAGAATCTGAGTCGGTGAGTGAAGCAGACGTTTAATTATCTCTTCTCCGATGGCTCGTTATGACTGTGTTCTGCGTCTATTTCGGATAAACTACAACACTTAAACATGTCAGCTGTGTGACACTAGCTCTGGAGCAACAATATTAATTTCTTGATTTTAATCGGTAATGAAAATGCATTCTTAAATCTTTTAAGGCCTGTTCACACCAGGACGAATTTTGCGCGCGTTATTCGCCGACGTTTAACGCCTCGTGACTAAACAAAGGGCGCCAATGTGAGTGTTCACACCGACGCGTAAAACGCCACGCGTAAAAGCGTCATTTTTAAAAAAACGCCTCGGGTTCGTTTTTTTTGTTTGACGCGCCGCGTCAAAAACTATCCGACCAATTTGATTGGCGCTTTTGCTCACGTGTCTGGAGCTTCTGAAGTTACAGTAAAACACAACTTGGGGGCGCTCAAACACAAAACGGTCTTGGCGAGCACACATACGTAATGGCGAAGAAGATACACAGCGTCCGTCTACTACACTATGCCGGGAAGAAATAAGACGAGGAAGATGCAAGGCCAGATGAATGTAGAGCTGCTGGTCTTGTTGGTGTCTATATAAAGAGACACAAATGAGAATAAAGAACTGTATGACAAACGCGACAAACTTGCTCTCTTCTTCTGAGTGACAAGCGAGTGTCAGAAGCACTTTGTGGACCGGGGTATTTCTGTACATTAAGCGCCATCTAATGTCAGGGAATGAATTTGCATGTTGACTCAGCTCATCGTCAGCGAAAAACGCTTGGGTGTGAACACAAAAAACGCGTTGAAAAACGCTGACGAATAACGCGAGCCGATATTCGTCCCGGTGTGTACAGGCCTTTAGTCTGTGCTGTTTTCTGTTGATGCGTGAACAACTTAATACTCGCTTTGTTGCTTTTAATATGAAGTCTCAACTTTAAAATAAATTCTGTATTTTTATTACAAAATTAGAGCAATAAAAGAAGTTTTGTAGCTGTTCAGTTCAAGCGACTCGTGATCCGATCATCGCTTCCTCTTTACTACTAGTTACAGCAGCAAATAAACATCAATGAACATCAGATACAGAACAACTGACTGAAATCTATCATATCTCACAGAAAGACGTCAACACACACACACACACACACACACACACACACACACACACACACACACACACACACACACACACACACACACACACACACACACACCACAATAAAACAGCTCTAGGCTCTTTAATGTCACTTAGTCACACAATGTCACTTAAAGTCTGTCACTTAAAGTCACTTAAATGTCACACAATGTCAAACAATGGCACTTAAAATCACTTAAAGTCAAACAATGTCACTTAAAGTCACTTAATGTCACTTAAATGTCACACAATGTCACTTAAAGTCACTTAAATGTCACACAAATGTGTGTGTGTCCTACTGCCCCAGTGACCTGATCATGTTGCCTTTGACCGTGTGTGTGTGTGTGTCAGCAGACGGACGCTACTCTTTACTAGGGCAGCCGCTTCAGTACAGCCTGTGTCCTCCTCCCATCATGCACAACCACAACCAGTCCTCTTACAGCTCCCATCAGGTATGTGTGTGTGTGTGTTTAGCTATACTTGTGAGAACCAAATGACCCCACATAGAATAGTACAATCTAAAACTTGAGATTCCCTACTTTGTGAGACTTTTTGCTGGTCCTCTCAAGGAAAATTGATTTTCCTACATGACTCAACACATATGAGATGTAAAATGTATAACCTAACATAAAGGTCTCTAGAGTTATATTTTGCCAACGAACTAAAATCGAAACCACGATATGGCTTTGTGCCTTTATAAAACAGCACAAGACTTTAAGAATAGGCATTAGGGGTGTCAAAATTAATCGTTTCTTCGATGCACCGCGATGCAGACGAGGACGATTCGGTTTCGGTTCAGTAATAGACCATAACCGGTTATAATGTACTGACGCTTTTCTGACGCCATTTAACGCGCATGTGCTTTGTCGCGGTAGCAAACACTGCTGGCAGAGGGAGACGAGACACGAGTGCGAGTAATTAAACATTCCTACATATGAGCATGCAAGTTACATGCGCTTCTTGAGGCACACACGCAAGGTCTCGCTCTCTCCGTGCACGCGCTACACAGTTTGAACATACATTCACGTAGCCTTTCGAAAACCGGGACGTTCAGTGTCCAGGGAATCGGGACAAACCGGGACAGATGGCAACCCTTCCGCACCCGATGGTCAAATTACACTTATTCTGTGTTATTTCGCGTGATTATGGATGATCGTCTTCAACAGCGGACTCGGTGACGGTTGATGCGCGCATCTCCAGGGTAACATACACTGATGAATGAGCGCTGCTTTTAATGAACATTTCTTTAAAACAAAATTATTTTGAAAGAATTTAATTTTCTTAATGGCATAAACAGGCTTTAGTCCCATGAAACTTAAACTGGAATGTCTCTGTTGTTGTCACTGGGACTTCCTGAACAGGCGAACACTCACGCGAACACTTTCTAATTTACTTCAAAAGTGATGTATGCGTGCTCGCGCGACGCATACATCACTTTTGAAGTAAAATAGAAAATTAAGGATGCGGTGCATCGCAATGCATCGCGATAATCGAATTGAACCGAATCGATGACATGAAAATCGTAATCGAACCGAACCGTGAGACCAGTATAGGTTCACACCTCTAATAGGCATCCTGTTTGTGCTGGGTGATTTAAAGAAAAGTGCGCACTTTGCTCACGCGATCAGCATGGTGATCTGGTGTTTTCTCCTAAATAAAAGCTCAAGCTGCAAGACATTGTGCCCAGGGGCCTCTGAACTCTTAATCCGGCCCTGACTATAGCCTCCACTTGTTCTTCACGCGCGCACAGTAATAATATATAAAAAATATATTTCCAGTATATTCACATGCCTGCTTAATGGATGGTGACCATTGTCTGTTTAGTCAAATACTAATGTAAATTTTAATAATTTAGTTTGCATTTTATTTTCAGCATTTAAATTGTTATATATATTGACCATCAGTCACGCTGCTTTCTAAAGTGTTGTGTGTGTGTGTGTGTGTGTGTGTGTGTGTGTGTGTGTGTGTGTGTGTGTGTGTGTGTGTGTGTGGTGTGTGTGTGTGTGTGTGTGTGTGTGTGTGTGTGTGTGTGTGTGTGTGTGTGTGTGTGTGTGTGTGTGTGTGTGTG
Source organism: Chrosomus eos (assembly GCA_036326025.1). Classification (NCBI taxonomy): domain Eukaryota; kingdom Metazoa; phylum Chordata; class Actinopteri; order Cypriniformes; family Leuciscidae; genus Chrosomus; species Chrosomus eos. Next base: position 41,838,511 of record CM070828.1, read on the forward strand.
TGTGCAGAATCAGGCAGTGATGAAGCATGGCGCTCGGGGGAAAAGACAAACACTGAAGTCTGCCTCTACAGATCTGGGCACGACTGACGTGGGTAAGAGACCCAACACTCAAACACAACACTACTCTGGCTAAATAATCAGGGAAATATTCTTTATTTCTAACGGAACATCCTTTAGACAAAATATTATAAATAAAAGGTTGCATATGTGTTTAATGTTTTGTATCTTATTTGATACATCAGGCTTTTATGACTCATTTTACAGTATAGTGAGAATATGGAGAGAGAAAAAACAAGTTTTTTTAATGTAAAAAGTTCATAAAATGTTTTCATATTTAAATTTTTGTATTGAAAGTATATTAAATACTAGTAAAATGTACCAACGATCACATTTAAAAATATATATTTTTTGGCTTACCATAAAAATAATTCAAATTATATAACAATATCCATCTCATAGTGAAAACGAAATTTTATTAAAAATCACAGACACAGAAAGACAAAAGTAAGTTTTAGGTCAGTGCAATAATATGAAGCAGATTTTTTGGGGAGTAAATTTCCCTCATATATCTAATATAATCCGTATAAATAAAAATAATAAAAATATGTATATTTCATTTTATGCCTTTTTTTGCAGATTATATTACATATATGAGGGAAATTTAATTTTTGAAAAAATAAATGTTTATATATTTATACATATAGAGAAAAAAAAAAGTTTTTATACCGCAATAACATAACCTACGATTTTTTTTGACATTTCCCCTTGTTGTTCTCTGTCCCTCTCCAGTGTTTTGTTTTCTACATATATCTAATATAATCTGTGGAAAAAAGGCAAAGAAATTTTAATAAATAAATATATATATTTCAATAAATATTATATATAGTGTGTGTGTGTGTGTGTGTGTGTGTGTGTGTGTGTGTGTGTGTGTGTGTGTGTGTGTGTGTGTGTGTGTGTTGTTTTATATATAAATAAAATGATTAAATCCAGTATTTAGCAATAACACAGCATAATGAGAGAATTATAAGCGTTTTGTTGTTGGCGGGTCTTTGAAAACCCCCCAATAAAGTTTTAGTCCAGTGCAATAACATTAGGGTGGGGGTAAAAAACAAAAAAATTAGGGCCGGGACTCGATTAAAAAAATTAATCTAATTAATTAGAGGCTTTGTAATTAATTAATCGAAATTAATCGCATTTTAATTGCATAAATATTTGACCTGAGAACAGTGAGAAGTAATTTTTTTCACATGGATTTTTAGTATACCATTGAATAAGGACTGAATACATAAGCTTAAGCAACAATATAGTTTATTTTTGTTCAACCAAGTCCAGCAGACCAGTGCAATTTTTGCCATTAAGTGTAGCAATAGCGAATTCCTTGTTGTATAGCTTGCACACAACCATGCTCTTATCGATGCATCCATCTGTTCGTTTTTTATAACAAAATTTCCCATCCACGGGGCCAACCAAAGCGATCGAGGCGATCTATGAAGCGCGATCTCATCAGCTTCTTCATCATAAACGCTCATAGTTGGTGCTCCAGTATAATCGGTCCGCCGAAACTCATCCAGTGAGAAACGTTCCGCGGTGCAAAAATAAGTGCGATTAAAATCATTTTTTGTGTTAATTAACGCGTTAAAGTCTGTAATTAATTAATCTTAATTAACGCGCTAAAGTCCCAGCCCTAAAAAAAATATCAAATTAAACACACAAAAATAAAAAATTAAGTATTATACCACAATAACATAAACTAAGATTTTTTTGGGGGTAAATTTCCCCTTGTTGATCTCTGTCTCTATCCGGTGCTTTTTTTTCTACATCTAATATAATCTGAAAAAAAAAGGCAAACATTTTTTTTATATATATATACACAAATATTAAATCCAGTATTAAGCAATAACACAGCATAATGAGAGAATTATAAGCAGTTTGGCGGGTTATTTTTGAAAACCTCCCAATAAAGTATAAAAATGTTCTGTATCTGTATTCTTCTTGTGTGTGTTTTTGGACAAAATGCATTGTAATAGAGTTGTAAAAAAAAGGTATCAAATTATCATAAACAAATGTTGTTATAGCCTGTGTATTAGTCCAGTTATGACATAACCTACGGTCTCGTTGCTCTGCGTGTGTGCAGTGTTGAGTCGAGTGCTGGAGGTCACAGATCTTCCCGAGGGAATCTCCCGACCCGAGGCGGAGAAGCTCTTCAACCAGCTCTCGCTCTGCGGAGCCAAGATCCAGTGGCTGAAGGACCCGGCGTGTCCCAGAATGCCCGGCGGCAGCGACCCGGCGCACCTGTACACCGTGGTGGCCGTGTTCCCGAACACCATGGCGGCCCAGAGCGCCTCGTTCAAGCTCAACAACACCGCCGCCAGTCTGTTCAAGCTGCGCGCCGCCAAGAGGAACTATGACCTGCGCGTGTTCGAGCGCGCTAGCTCGCAGTGAGAGATCATGTTGCTTTTTTATTATTTTGTATCATTAACTGAAGAGCACATGTGGCACAGAAGCGTGATGCGTTGTATGTGTATCATATGACACGCGCACACACTCATAGACACTAGCAGGCGGCGGAAAAACATTCGATTCTCGCGTCGTTCCAAACCCGTATGACGTTATCTGAGGAGCGCGGACGAGGAGCGCTGTCCTGGACACCATCAGACTGTTGCTACGGTAACGCGTATGTTTACCAGTCAGTGGTGTTCGACATCATATAGTGGACTTTTAGACTATGACTTCAGATTAATATATGGAAGATTGTTTCTGACACAGAATAAAACATTTTGAAAGATAATTGCGACTTTTTATCTCACAATGGCGAGTTTGAATCTCGCAATTCTGACTTTATATCTCACAATTATGTCTTTATAACACACAATTATGACTATTTATCACAATTCTGACGTTATAACACACAATTATGACTTTATATCACACAATTCTGACTTTATAACACACAATTATGACACTTTCTCACAGTTCTGACATTATAACACACAATTATGACTTTATAACACAATTATGACTTTATAACGCAATTCTGACTTTATAACACACAATTATGACTTTATAACGCAATTCTGACTTTATAACACACAATTATGACTTTATATCACATAAATCTGACTTTATAACGCAATTCTGACTTTATAACACACAATTATGACTTATATCACATAAATCTGACTTTATAACGCAATTCTGACTTTATAACACACAATTCCAAGATAAAAATGAGGAATTGCAAATACATTTTGCATAAATAAACTCGCAATTGTGAGAAAAAAAGTCAGAATTGTGTTATAAAGTCAGAATTGCGAGTTTATTTCTCACATTTGCGACTTTATATCACGCAATTCTGACTTTATAACACAATTCCAAGATAAAAAATTAGGAATTGCAAGTACATTTTACATGTAAACTCGCAATTGTGGCTTTATATTTATTTTTATTATTTTTATTTTTTACAGTTTTTTACAGTTTTATTTAAAAAAATACAATAAAAAAGTATTATTTATTTGTATTTTTTATTATATGTTTTATTCTGTTGCGGAAACAAGCTTCCATAGGAATATAGACACGAGCTTCTTATGATGCGTTAATATGTAATATGTAATAGATGTTCTTCTGTAAAGTCACACAGGTTTGGATCCACATGAGGACGAGTAAATGATGAAAGGATCATCATTCAGCACTTCTCCGTCTCTCTCTCTCTCTCTCTCTCTCTCTCTCTCTCTCTCTCTCTCTCTCTCTCCTCACTTTGGATATCTTCCTCTTTCACTTTTCTAGCGTTCCTTGCTTTTGTTTTGCCTTAACGCTGTTGTGGACTTCTGTATTACGCCGTTTATTTTCTCTCTCTCTCTCTCTCTCTCTCTCTCTCTCTCTCTCTCTCAGATTAATCTTCTTTTCTCGTTTCAGTATATTTATATAAGTGATGTAAGGATTATAAGAAATAATCTATATATTCAGTGATTCTTTTCCCGTGGATAAGTGGAAGCTGTTTTCCTCTTCCTCGTTGTGTTTGCGTTCTCCCGGTGACAGCTGTGCGGAAAGTATCGGAGGTATTTAAAAAGTGCACAATGATTGCGAATGTCTACTGTAAATTCCATTTAATCTGTTATTTTTTGTTTGTTTTTAAAAATATAAAAGATAACTCAAAGAATCCTGTCGTGGTGTTGAATTGTGTGCGTGTGTGTGCGTGTGCGCGCGTATGAGTGTGTGTGTGAGTTTGTAAAAGATCCAGACTCTACTTTCGTGTGTAAAACTTGAATTTCAGACAGAGATTGACATAAGCAGGATAACCAACAAACGTATATTGATAACTCAATAGTCAAATCAGAAAAATGAACACTTATCCGAGAGTCCTTGATCAAATAGTCCATGCGTGAGAAGTATTGTCCTTATGTGTGAGTCCTTGAGCCCAAAAAATGAATCAAAAATGTCAATAATCCTCCAAACGTGATGAAAATAATGTACCAAAAACCCCAGGTCTTCTCCTGAACCTCGATGGGTAATTAATCTATAATCGATTTAAAAGGAGAGGCTATAAAACACAGGCTGGGTCACACAGGGTCATCTAACGTGCTTGGCCTTCCTCTTCCAGGCTCTCCTGGCAAAATACAGGATATTTCATACATAAAAGTTCTGATCCAATCTGACTTCTGACCTATTATGCTGCCTAAATCATAATCATACACTGTTGGGTCGTTGGCCAGAGGAGGACTGAGAGGTTTTTGAGAGTTTTGGTTCCTTCACTGTCGCATTTTTCGCCTTTGGCTTTTGTCTCACTTAGTTGGGGACATTTAATTTTGAATTTAACAATACTATTACAACATCATTTTCCTGTTACCTCTGTAAAGCTGCTTTGAAACAATTTGTATGAGAGAGAAAGTGTGTGTTGTGTGTGTGTGTGTGTGTGTGTGTGTGTGTGTGTGTGTGTGTGTGTGTGTGTGTGTGTGGGGTGTGTGTGAGAGAGAGAGAGTGTGAGAGGAAGAGTGTGTGTGTGAGAGAAAGAGAGAGTGTGTGTGAGTGAGAATAAGTGAGAGTGTGTGAGTGAGTGTGAGAGAGTGACTGAGTGTGTGTGTGTGTGTGTGAGAGAGAGTGTGAGTGAGTTAGTGTATGTTAGTGTATGAGTGTGAAAGTGTATGAGTGAGTGTCAGATGAGTGAGTGTGTGTGTGTGTGTGTGTGTGTGTGTGTGTGTGTGTGTGTGTGTGTGTGTGTGTGTGTGTGTGTGTGTGTGTGTGTGTGTGTGTGTGTGTGTGTGAGAGAGAGAGAGTGTGAGAAAGATTGTGAGTGAGACTAAGTGAGTGAGTGAGTGTATGTGTGTGTGTGTGTGGTTTGTTTGTTTGTGTGTGTGTGTGTGTGTGTGTGTGTGAGAGAGAGAGAGAGAGAGAGAGAGAGTGTAGTGTGTGTGAGTGAGTGTCAGAGTGAGAGTGAGAGTGAGTGTGTGTGTGTGTGTTGTGTGAGTGAGTGTGTGTGTGTGTGAGAGTGAGAGAGAAAGAGTGTGTGTGTGTGAGTGAGAATAAGTGAGAGTGAGTGAGAATAAGTGAGAGTGTGTGTGAGAGTGAGTGTGTGTGAGTGTGTGAAAGATTGTGTGTGTGTGTGTGTGTGTGTGAGAGAGTGTGTGAGTGAGAATAAGTGAGTGAGTGAGTGTGTGAGAGTGTGAGAGAGAGTGAGTGAGTGAGTTAGTGTATGAGTGTGAGAGTGTATGAGTGAGTGTCAGAGTGAGTGTGTGTGTGTGTGTGTGTGTGTGTGTGTGTGTGTGTGTGTGTGTGTGTGTGTGTGTGTGTGTGTGTGTGTGTGAGAGAGAGAGAGTGGAGAGAGAGAAAGATTGTGTGTGTGTGTGTGAGAGAGAAAGAGAGAGTGTGTGAGTGAGAATAAGTGAGTGAGAATGAGTGAATGAGTGTGTGTGTGAGAGAGAGAGTGTGAGTGAGAGAGTGAGTGAGAGAGAGAGTGTGTGAGTGAGAGAGTGAGTGTGTGAGAGAGAGTGTGAGAGAGAGTGAGTGTGAGTGAGTTAGTGTATGAGTGTGAGAGTGTATGAGTGAGTGTCAGAGTGAGAGTGTGTGTGTGTGAGAGAGAAAAGATTGTGTGTGTATGTGAGAGAAAGAGAGAGTGTGTGAGTGAGAATAAGTGTGAGTGAGTGAGTGAGTTAGTGTATGAGTGTGAGAGTGTATGAGTGAGTGTCAGAGTGTGTGTGTTTGTGTGTGAGAGAGAGAGAGAGTGTGTGTGAGTGTGTGTGTTTGTGTGTGAGAGAGAGAGAGAGTGTGTGTGTGTGTGTGTTTGTGTGTGAGAGAGAGAGAGAGTGTGAGTGTGTGTCAGAGTGAGTGTGTGTGAGTGTGAGTGAGTGAGTGAGTTTGTGTGTGTGTGTGTGTGTCAGAGTGAGTGAGTGAGTGTGTGTGTGTGATTGAGTGTGTGTGTGTGTGTGTGTGTGTGTGTGTGTGTGTGTGTGTGTGTGTGTGTGTGTGTGTGTGTGTGTGTGTGTGTGTGTGTGTGTGTGTGTGTGTGTGTGTGTGTGTGTGTGTGTGTGTGTGTGTGTGTGTGTGTGTGTGTGTGTGAGTGAGTGAGTGTCAGAGTGAGAGTGTGTGTGTGTGTGTGTTTGTGTGTGTGGGAGTCGTCTATAAACGACTCCTTTTTAATTATTGATGTGTGTGTGTGAGTGAGTGTCAGAGTGAGAGTGTGTGTGTGTGTGTGTGTGTGTGGGAGTCGTCTATAAACGACTCCTTTTTAATTATTGATGTTGTATAAATGTCTTCACTTGCTCCGCCTCTGAAACACTTTCCAGTGCTGATGATGTCATCAAGGCCAAACACGATCCACTCGTTGCTGTGAATGGACGGAATATGTCCCGCCTTCTAAAATAAGAGCCAATCAGGGGCACTCAGATTATAATAGTGTCCCAGCTCAAATCTCTCCAGTCTTTGTGTTCAGCTGCTCTTGAAGATGATAAAGCCTTTATAACTGATAAAAAAATACTCATTTAAGGCTGGTTAATATGAATGTGATGATTATTATTAGTTCACATCATAAGGTTACTGTAAGTGTTTGACTTTCAGTTGTGTTTCATCGGTGATGAAGAGGAGGAAGAGTCGGTTCGACCCATGAACGCCAGGTTAGTGTGTGTGTGTGTGTGTGTTTCGTCTGTGATGAAGACGAGGAAGAGTCGGTTCGACCCATGAACGACAGGTTTAAAGTGTGTGTGTGTGTGTTTCGTCTGTGATGAAGAGGAAGAGTCGGTTCGACCCATGAACAACAGGTTTAGTGTGTGTGTGTGTCGTCTGTGATGAATAAGAGGAATAGTCGGTTCGACCCGTGAACGACAGGTTTAAAGACTAAGTTGTGTGTGTGTGAGAGAGAGAGTCTATGAGTGAGTGAGAGTCTGAGAGAGAGAGTGAGTGTGAGTAAGTGAGTGAGAGAGTCTGAGTGAGTGAGTGAGATTCAGAGAGAGAGTGAGTGTGAGAGAGTGAGTGTGAGAGTAAGTGAGTGTGAGTGAGTCTTGAGAGAGTGTGAGAGCGGGTGTGAGAGAGAGTGTGAGAGCGGGTGTGAGAGAGAGTGTGAGAGCGGGTGTGAGAGAGAGTGTGAGAGTAAGTGAGTGTGAGTGAGTGAGTGTGCGTGAGTGTGAGAGAGTGTGTGAGAGTGAGTGAGAGAGTCTGAGAGAGTGTGAGTGAGTGAGAGAGTCAGAGAGTGTGTGAGTGAGTGAGAGCGGGTCTGAGAGAGTGTGAGTGAGTGAGAGCGGGTCTGAGAGAGTGTGTGAGAGAGAGTGAGTGAGAGAGTCAGAGAGAGTGAGTGAGAGAGAGTCTGAGAGTGTGAGTGAGAGAGAGTCTGAGAGAGTGTGAGTGAGAGAGCGGGTTGAGATGAGTGAGAGTAAGTGAGTGTGAGTGAGTGAGTGTGTGATGTGAGTGAGGGTTGAGAGAGTGAGAGTAAGTGAGTGTGAGAATCTGAGCGGTGTGAGAGTCTGAGGAGTGAGTGTGAGAGTGAGTGAGTGTGAGAGTGAGCGTGAGAGTCTGAGCGAGTGAGTGAGTGTGAGAGTGAGTGAGTGTGAGAGTGAGTGAGTGTGAGAGAGCGATGAGTGAGTGTGAGCGAGTGAGTGTGAAGTGAGCGTGTAGCGAGTGAGTGAGTGTGAGTGAGGAGTGAGTGAGTGTGAGAGTGAGTGAGTTGAGCGAGTGAGTTTGAGGAGAGTGAGTGAGCGTGAGAGTGAGTGTGTGAGAGAGTGGGTGAGTAAGTGTGAGAGTGAGTGAGTGAGTGAGAGTGATGTGAGAGTAGTGAGGTGTGAGTGTGTGAGTGAGTGAGTGAGTCTGAGAGAGTGAGAGTGTGAGTGTGTGAGTGAGTGAGTGAGTGAGAGTGAGCGTGTGAGTGAGTCTGAGAGAGTGAGTCTGTGTGAGTGAGAGAGTGTGAGTGTGAGTGAGTGAGTGTGTGAGCGAGTGAGTGAGTGAGAGCCGTCAGCAGAACGCCATTGTTAAAGAGCTTCTTCCGTTCTGTGAGTCTTAATCATGTGACTTCATTACTGGCCTCATTATTGAACAGAAACTCTACACACTAAACTACACTTTACTGCTGCGTCTGCAGAAACACTCACACACACTGTTTCCTTCAGACTCAACTTACTCTAACGAGGAGAATACCAACTCATCACTTCACTTCAGTTCATTACAGTGAGATTATTCAGACTAACTAAATCTCCGTCACGTCTGCGTCTCCACACAGATCCGCTCTATCACTGACACTTCTGTGTTTGTATTGTTTATTTGCCTGTTAACCTGATTGCAATAACATGCTTAAACAAACTTTTGGTTATTGTATTAGTTTTTAACTGGTATTATTAATATTTGTTGCGCTCACTACAGCACGGGTGTTTGGTAGAGAACGCAGGTTAATAGGTGGGAGGTTCACGTTCCTAATTGAAGGAGGGACTGGTTAAGCATTGAAACGCAAATCAGTGAGATCTTAAAACGGTGTGTTATCATGAGCTTGAGATATACGTAGAATCAAGAGTTTGTTTGCATGTTGTCTCGTCGGGAGAGACGCGCCACCGGTAAGCTGCTGTTTAATGAAACGCTTATTGAGATGCGGGGGAAAGTTTGCCTGTCTGTTTGTGTAACTACTGACAACCGCGGCATATGCGCGCAGTTTGTGTGTAGATAAATGTTGGTAAATGTTGCTGAGGGAACACTGAGAACCTCGTTTGCAATCAATGTTGAATGTTGTCGTGTTGATAGTATTCGCGAATCGCGGTAGAACTTAAGGAAATGTTTGGATTTGGAGCGTTTCACTTTCAAATGAGTTACTTCCTGGTTTGCGTTGCCGGATGGGAAATGTAGTTTGTTGTTTTGCGTTCATAATGAGTTACTATGCTAAAGCGCCACTACATAAACTACACTCACTAGATTCACGTCGGGCCAAGCACTGAGAATATCTCTTTGATTTAGAGCGATTGGTTTAATTGAATATTGGTGTATTGTGTGAAGCTGTTGCATTTCTGTGCTTAATGTTTGTTATAGTCATTTAGATTAATTGCTAAATTATACTATACTACTTATTGAGAATGTTGATTAATATATTATTACGAAATATTTATTAGAATTAATGGTTATTAATGTTTTATATTGTTCAGAATTTATAGTATGATATATAAGTGTTATTAATATTGTCATTTACACTGTCTTTTTATGTCTATAGGTTTATAACCTCTTTGTTTGTGGACAAATCAACTATATGTGGAAATAATAAATCCAAGTAAACAAAACCACAATTGAGTTATGAAACGTGTTCTCTCCTGACGCCCCGTTCGGTGGGGAAATTCTTGGAAAACCGAACAGTTATAAACCGAGGCCCACTGCACTGGAGTGAGTGCAGTAAAAAACAGCCACGGACTGTTTCATTAAGGAAGTTCAATCAACCCAGGATCAGCTGGCTTCTCAATTTGGTGACTAACCCCAAGTTTATCATTAATTAAACTGCCCGTTGATCAAGGATAAAGGAGCGTGAATACACATTGGTGTGACAGCTCTCCAGTCAACACAAAGGGAGTAACAATGGCAGACTTGGAAAAGCTTAAAAATGTGCGATCAAGAGCACAGGCTTCATTCACCAAAAGGGCTCATACTCTCACCAAACCGGGACTTTTGGAACCGACTGAAGTTCTCAGGGAATGGAAAATTTTCAGGACAGATTTTTCTAAAGTCACAGATGCGGGACATGAGTAGGCTGAAGCCCTGAGGGAGTCAACGGATGAAGAGGTCATAGCATCTGCAAACCAAATTGATGAAAAGACGGCAGAGTGTGAGAACAGGTTCCTTGAAGTAAAGATAGCCACCCAGGAAACCTTTTGGACCAGCTACGCAGAGGAGGCGTTTTTCAAGCAGGCTAAAACAGCTGAGGCGGCCATCACTCAGGCAGAGGAAGAGGAAGTTAACCCTCGGAAGTCAATCAAGGACCGCAGGTTAAGGAATAGAGCTATTGAAAGAGAGGTTGTTGAACTCGGAGAAATGTTAGTAGAGTGGAAAGAGTTGGTTCCTGGTCCGAAGGCGTTAGATCTCAGGACACGCCACAAGACACTTAAGAAGAGGGTACTGGCGTTGTCTGACAAACTGGAGGAGGACGAAGCAGACCAAGTAAAGGGCAGAGAAAGAAACCTGGGAGATGAGAGCAGTGTGACTGGGGATCCGATACAAGATGCCTCTTTCCTCTCTCTTCCTGAGATGGCTTCCGATCGCAAGCTGAAGCCCAAGAGGTATACGGGGACATTGAGCATGAACCAGCCCCTCTTACAGCGAACCAGCCCGGAACGGACTAAAGGAAACTCTAATCTCAAGCCTCAAATCAGCCTTGAAAAAGTACGGCTACCCACCTTCTCTGGTGACATGAGAGACTATTATCGCTGGAAGATTGACTGGGAAGACCTACAAGAATTGGGTAACCCACAAGGTGTGGAATGTATAAAAAAGTTTAATTTGTTAAATAGTCTCCACGAAGAAGTCAAGAAGGATCTTGTGCTATCTCGCTGTGGAACCGCCGACGACATGTTCAGGTTGCTGGACAGCAAATACGGGAACAGAGCGAAAATAGTCCTTATGATCGTTAATGAGGTCCAGTCTCTTCCCCCTGTCAAAGGAAACAATCCAAGAAGATCCATTGAATTGATCCAGGCTGTGGAGAGGGCATTGTGTAACCTCCAGATTCTCGGTGAAGAGGACGCCGTGAAGAACGAGTTTAAAGAGTTTAAAGGAACACGCCACCGTTTTTTGAAATTGGGGTTATTCATCGTCTCCCCTGCATTTAGATAGGAGGGCAAACGCATTTTTGTCTCAATGTATTGTCTTAGTCTGGCAGCGCCGCCGCTAGCTTAGCTTAGCATAATGAATGGAATCCTATGTTGTCAGGTAGCATGTTGTGAGTAAAAGTGGTGCAAAAAAAATGTACTTCTTGTGGCCTGCTTATTCACAGCAAGTACAAATAGTAAGTAATCTAAAAGTAATGATTATGCATGAAACATTTGAATTGTTTATTAATAAACTAGTGTTTTCTATGTCAGTGTCGGCTGCAGAGATAAAGTTGACGATACAGACTCGCATCTTCGCAGTGAACGCTCCTATAGAGAGAAATGCACACTTCATATGAATTAGCCTACATAATCAGAGAGCAGACAATTTATTTGAGTTTTTAATTGTTTTGTTTAAAAGTAGACATTTCAAGCTTTCTATAGATATACGTTCTCAGGCCTGTGAGACGAGTAGCTTATACTCTGAGTTTCGGTTCATTTACGAGACGCTCCAGTTCACCGTGTCCTGATTATATTGTCTACTATATTTGCTGCTTATTTATTAATCCAGGCAAATTTGTTGATGAAACATTGATTAAAATGAAGGTGAATGAAATGATATCAAAATTAATTAAAACACAAAAATAAATAATAAAAATAATGCTTATTATTGGTTTATTATTTGTTTACATTTTTTGTTTTTATTGTAAATAATATAAAATATATAAAAATATTATTATTAACATTTATTATTATTATTAATAGTAATAGTACAGATTACTTATGTATTACATAATTATTAAGGTGTGTGTGTGTGTGTGTGTGTGTGTGTGTGTGTGTGTTTGCATGTCTTTGCTTTGATACCGTTACTTTTCAAGAAGAGAAATAATAAAATATTTTATATTATCAATCTTGAAAAGTTTTAATTACTTAATATCTTTTGCTTTACTGTCCCTTCTGATCAATTTATTTCGTTCTTGCTGAATAAAAGTATACATTTCTTTTTTTAAATAAATCTTAATTGCCCCAAACTTTTGAATAGTGTAATAGTTTTTTTTTTTACATGTTGTGTAGTAATATATATGTGTGTGTGTGTGTGTGTGTGTGTGTGTGTGTGTGTGTGTGTGTGGTAATAATTATTCTTTTTTTTATTTAATCTCTTTTATGTCTTGAAATTTGATGTGATTATGTGATGATGTTTGTCAATTGTAAAAAAATATATAATTTAAACAAACAATTGGGGAAAAAGGAGGAGGATTGGGAAGGATTTTTTTGTTCTATAAATAAAGAGATATAAACGTGTCTCTCCCCCCTCTCCCCCTCTCTCTCTCTCTCTCTCTCTCTCTCTCGCTCTTTCCTCTCTCCCCCTCGCTCCCTCTTTCTGTCTCTCTCTCTCTCTCTCTCTCTCTCCCCCCTCGCTCCCTCTTTCTGTCTCTCTCTCTCCCCCCCTCGCTCCCTCTTTCTGTCTCTCTCTCTCTCTCCCCCCCTCGCTACCTCTTTCTCTCTCTCTCTCTCTCCTCTCTCTCTCTCTCTCTCTCTCTCTCTCTCTCTCTCTCTCTCTCTCTCTCTCTCTCTCTCTCTCTCTCTCTCAGCTGTCAGTGAGTCTGGCTCAGGTTCCCGCCAAGCTTCAGTGATCACATGATCGGCCTACAGGAGCCCCCGTCAGACACAGGTCACTTCCTGTTGATGGCAGACGTCACACTGATGACATCAGATCGGTCGTGTTAGAGTTCACCTCTGACCTCTGTCACCACAGACGTCTCATGAAGATCAAACTGAGGAATACAGAGGAGACGCTCAGATCATCTGCCGTATATAATCATCAAATCATTTAAATATTATTTAAAGGTGACATATTATGGCCGTTTTTCACAAGATGTAATATAAATCTTTGGTGTCCCCAGAATGTGTCTGTGAAATTTCAGATTAAAATACCCCCCAGATCATTTATTATAGCTTGTTATTGTGGGTGTGTCCCTTTAAATGCAAATGAGATTTAGCTCCGCCTCCGTTCAGAAAAGGGCGGAGTCTTTACACAAGCTTCAGAATCTCCGGCAATAACAAAACAGGCCAATCTCCCTCATCCAGAATCCCAGAATAACCCAGCAGCGAGTGCAGCCTTACGGAGAGACTCAGCAAGAGTTTCTGAATGTTAGTGGAGACATTTATGTAGTTGTTGTGGAGTTACACTGATCATCTCATCATCATGTTGAACTTCTACACAAGTGTCCACAGTTCCTGAGGTGTTTATGAGACAGCGCTGACATGTTCTGGCCAATAGTGTTCAGTGCTCGTCTGTGCTCAACCACACAACAGTTTCAGGCTTTACTGGATCTTCTGTTGGGTTAGAACTGCTCTCTGTTGGGTTAGAACTGCTCTCTGTTGGGTTAGAACTGCTCACTGTTGGGTTAGAACTGGTCACTGTTGGGTTAGAACTGCTCTCTGTTGGTTTAGAACTGGTCTCTGTTGGGTTTGAACTGGTCACTGTTGGGTTAGAACTGGTCACTGTTGGGTTGGAACTGGTCTCTGTTGGGTTAGAACTGGTCACTGTTGGGTTAGAACTGCTCTCTGTTGGGTTAGAACTGCTCTCTGTTGGGTTAGAACTGCTCACTGTTGGGTTAGAACTGCTCTCTGTTGGGTTAGAACTGCTCACTGTTGGGTTAGAACTGGTCACTGTTGGGTTAGAACTGCTCTGTTGGGTTAGAACTGCTCTCTGTTGGGTTAGAACTGCTCTCTGTTGGGTTAGAACTGTCTCTGTTGGTTAGAACTGGTCTCTGTTGGGTTAGAACTGTCTGTTGGGTTAGAACTGCTCTCTGTTGGGTTAGAACTGCCTGTGAACGTCTTGTGGGTTAGAACTGGTCTCTGTTGGGTTAGAACTGCTCTGTTGTTAGACTGGGTTTAGAACTGCTCTCTGTTGTGGTTAGAACTGCTCACTGTTGGGTTAGAACTGTCCTGTGGGTTAGAACTGCTCTCTAGTTGGGGTTAGAACTGCTCTCTGTTGGTTAGAACTGGTCACTGTTGGGTAGATGTGGTTAGAACTGGTCCTCTGTTGGGTTAGAACTGTCTCTGTTGGGTTTTGAGAACTGGTCTCTGTTGGGTTAGAACTGGTCTCTGTTGGGTTAGAACTGGCTCTCTGTTGGGTTAGAACTGGTCTCTGTTGGTTAGAACTGGTCACTTGTTGAGGTTTAGAACTGCTCTCTGTTGGGTTAGAACTGGTCTCTGTTGAGAACTGTCTGTTGGGTAAACTGGTCTCTTTAGAACTGTCATGTGGGTTAGAACTGGTCCTGTTGGGTTAGAACTGTCTCTGTTGGGTTAGAACTGTCCTTGTTGGGTTAGAACTGTCTGTTGGGTTAAACTGGTCTCTTTGGGTTAGAACTGGTCTCTGTTGGGTTAGAACTGCTCTCTGTTGGGTTAGAACTGGTCTCTGTGGTTAGAACTGGTCACTGTTGGGTTAGAACTGGTCTCTATTTAGAACTGGTCTCTGTTGGGTTAGAACTGCTCTCTGTTGGGTTAGAACTCCTCACTGTTGGGTTAGAACTGTCTCTATTAGAACTGGTCTCTGTGGGTTAGAACTGCTCCTGTTGGGTTAGAACTGCGTCTCTGTTGGGTTAGAACTGTCACTGTTGGGTTAGAACTGCTCACTGTTGGGTTAGAACTCTCTCTGTAGGTTAGAACTGCTCACTGTTGGGTTAGAACTGCCTCACTGTATGGGTTAGAACTGCTCTCTGTTGGGTTAGAACTGCTCACTGTTGGGTTAGAACTACTCACTGTTGTGTTAGAACTCTCACTGTATGGGTTAGAACTGTCGTCTGTTAGAACTGCTCACTGTTGGGTTAGAACTGCTCTCTGTTGGGTTAGAACTGATCTCTGTTGGGTTAGAACTGGTCACTGTTGGTTAGAATGCTCTCTGTTGGTTAGAACTGCTCTCTGTTGGGTTAGAACTGGTCTCTGTAGTGCTCACTGTTGGGTTAAGAACTGCTCTCTGTTGGGTTAGAACTGGTCTCTGTTGGGTTAGAACTGGTCACTGTTGGGTTAGAACTGCTCTCTGTTGGGTTAGAACTGGCACTCTGTTGGGTTAGAACTGGTCTACTGTTGGGTTAGAACTGTCACTGTTGGGTTAGAAACTGTCTCTGTTGGTTAGAACTGGTCACTGTTGGGTTAGAACTGGTCTCTGGTTAGAACTGCTCACTGTTGGGTTAGAACTGCTCACTGTTGGGTTAGAACTGCTGGTCTCTGTTGGGTTAGAACTGGTCTCTGTTGGGTTAGAACTGGTCTCTGTTTGTTGGTTAGAACTGGTCTCTGTTGGGTTAGAACTGGTCTCTGTTGGGTTAGAACTGGTCTCTGTTGGGTTAGAACTGCTCTCTGTTGGGTTAGAACTGGTCTCTGTTGACACTTGCGAAACAAAATGGCGGCTCCATGTGTGTAAACGTGCAGATTAAGGGCGGTAATAAATATAATAAGATCCTCTTCATACGTCAGAAGGAGAGAAATCTGACCGGATTATTTTTTGACAATAGAGAAAGACTCACCAGAACAAAGTTTTCTGTGTTGTAGAAGCACTGGGGACCGATTATAGCATTAAACACGGGGAAAGTCGGATTTTAATGATATGTCCCCTTTAATAAAGAGTTGCTGAGTCGAACTGGCCAGATCAACCATGAATCAGGAGTTACAACATTTGATTTGAAGTATGATAGATAGATAGATAGATAGATAGATAGATAGATAGATTAGATAGATAGATAGATAGATAGATAGATAGATAGATAGATAGATAGATAGATAGATAGATAGATACTTTTATTTCTCCAGTGTTCAGTCCATTGCTGTAACTCTCTTCTGCCAGCAGATGTCAGTAATGCCACTCGTTTCTGCGTGTCTCTCTCTCTCTTCTCTCTCTCTCTCTCTCTCTCTCTCTCTCTCTTCTCTCTTCTCTCTCTCTCTCTCTCTCTCTCTCTCTCTCTCTCTCCTCTCTCTTCTTCCTCCCCTCTCTCCTCTCTCTCTCTCTCTTCTCTCTCTCAGCATCAATACTTTAACACTGTCTTTTGTTTGGATTCTGACAGTAACATCTCCCATCATGCAGTGCAGAGACTTCAGTGTCGATCTCCAGCTGTTTCACATCTGCACTGACTCACTGTTAATGTTCAGTGTTGTTACAGATGTCATTATGCTTTACGTTGGATTTCATATGATGAGCTGGAGGATGATGCATTGAAACACGTGAAATCTCATTAATGTCACCATGAAATCAAAATAGACAATTCCTAGTTTTTTTTAACGTAATATTGCAGTTTATTCTAAATTAGTTGTGTAATTTTTAACTTCCTCTTGCAGACTTCTCTTCTCTGATGATGTGGGCGGGGCTATAACCTGTCACTCACATGAGATCAGCCAAACAAAACCCATAATGTACGAATAAATCTTTTCAGAATTTATGCTGACCATTCAAATAGGATTGGTAGTTGTCTGTAATCATAAGAAAATTGGTATTTCAAATTTTATCTCATTGTAATCACTGGGTTATTTTTAGCGTTTACTCACCGTCATGACTGTGCGGAGAACGTGAACGTGGTGTTACGCATGTCTTCCATCTCATCTCACGTTACGTCTTCTCGGCCAATCATCATGGAGAATGACTCTCACGAGGACCATTATCGCTCCTGCCGCAGCGCTTAGGTCAGTTGTTTCCAATCTGAGG
>CM070828.1:41862957-41865457 GCA_036326025.1 Chrosomus eos
ATGTGTGTTTCTCTGGAGCCGACGGGACGACGATCACACTGTTAAAGTCATGAGTCTTTGCACTGGAGGCCCTCAGGGGCCCGACCGCCGACCGAGAGACTCAATCTCTCGCTTAATCGATGTTCCGGCCCGTGAAGAAGAGAAACGCAGGACCTGTTGTACCTGTACATTCGAGAACAATTTATGCAATTCTTTCTCTATATAGTGTTGATATGGAACTAGTAAATACAGTTTCATCATGCTAGCATGTGTGGAAGTATTTAAAACATGTGTGTTACAACAACGCCATCTCACGACCAATTCGTACAAATTGTACGAGTGATTAAAAGGTGGCTAATCCGTACGATTTGTCTAAACCCACGTGATGGGTAGGTTTAGGGGCGGGGTCAGGGGTAGGTCATTCGTACGAATTCGGCAACTCGTAAAATATGTACGATTTAGCAAAAATCGAATTCGTACAAGTAAGGTCGTATGAATTTGTTCAAATTAGCCACCTCGTGAAATTCGTACAAATTGCCATGAGATGGGGTTGGTTAAAACGAGAGTTAGTTTGTGCCCCGATCACCCCTAAATAAAGTTTCGCTGATCAATGGTGAACATGACCGCACTTTAAAGGTGCAGTGTGTGATTTTAGCGGCCTCTAGTGGTGAGGTGGTGAATTGCACCCAACAGAAGTTACGGTGGCCGACAGGAAGTGATGTCGTCAGAGAGTAGCCAGTTAAACAATGAGGTTTCTTTACAAAGATACATTAAGAAATTATGTTTGATTATGTTTATGTTACTTGATTATTCAGTGAAACGATGTTATTGCGAATATTATTGTTACTTGTTCATCATTGTGTCAGTGTTTTATTCGCTGACTTTAGCAGCTTCTTTACACGGAGAACAACATAGTGACGAAACTCATTTGTCTGTTTAGGGCCACCGTAGAAACATATCTGTGTAAGGCAGTCCCTCCAGAAAAACGTAATTATGAGATCGCATATGCAATGCATAATCAGCCAAAGTCTGCATATTTATGTGGGGGGATTTTTTCAAATACGCCGCACTTTCGCCACATAAATTGCTGATTTCTGCGCAAAATATGCGGGTCTTGCATGATTTCATAATCCCTGCATTTTCTTTGCAAAAAAGTCACATATATCTCAGCAGAAAGTTGAAAAATGTGCGTTTGCACATTTCATTGCATAAAATTGCAGAAATATTCCCGCATATTCCATCGCATTTTTTAAGAAAACGTGCCGCATAATCAAGGATTTTTGCCTGCAACAATCATAAAAAACTCCTTGTTTTTCTGGAAGGACTGGAAAGGAGACCCCGCATGTGTGTGTGTGTGTGTGTGTGTGTGTGTGTGTGTGTGTAGACAGAAACACCTCATTCTAAACTAATAAAAACATAACGGTTCATTATGTAAGCTCTTTATACACCACTGAAAACATAGTTATGCATATGATATTGCATTTCTGTCCACAGATCCTCCTAAATATCACACGATGCTCCTTTAACAGTCAAGGTTAGTTAGTAAACTAGCATGTGTGTTTCTCTGGAGCCGACGGGACGACGGTCACACTGTTAAAGTCATGACTCTTTGCACTGGAGGCCCTCAGGGGCCCGACCGCCGACCGAGAGATTCAATCTCTCGCTTAATCGATATTCCGGCCCGTGAAGAAGAGAAACGCAGGATGAGGAATGAGCTCTGCTTCTCCTGCGTCTCTCATCAGTGCTGACTGTGTTTCTCACATCAAACCCAGAGATAATGGAGTCCAGGAGAAACTGGCAGTGTGAGACCACTGCAGAGAAACCAGCACACGCTCTTCCTCTTCTTCTGCTCGCCGTGGTGTTTCAGTGATGCTGTATCAGCGTCCCGATGGAGGAACGCCTGGGATCGGATCAGATGATCTCAGTTCTCCAGGTGCCGGCACATCTTAACACACACTTACACACTGCAGAACTCACGAGGGTTTCTTGCTGACAGTGTTTGACCTGAAACAGAAAACTGACTGTAGAAATAGTTTGCTCTTGGTCTGTTATTATTATTACATCATGCATTCAAGTCAGAATAACATTCAAGTAGCCTGAGCGAAAGCAGTTTTATTAAAGCTACAAAAGTTATTCAGTCGAGAGCAGTGAGGGATTTTATCTTTTTCTTTTTTTTACATTAATGACAAAAATGCATAATATCTATACACGAACTAAGCGGGCCCCAAACCATGATCTGACCATCGACCCTGACCGTGACCTGTAACTCGACGTACATTCACATAATTGCATTTGCTTTGAAACGTTGCCGGTTAAACATTTCATTCGCGTGCTGTTCTGACATGCGTTTCTTTTTTTCTGTGCGTGTAAACACTGAGCGTGCGCACTAAGATCCTGTGAAACAGCGCCCGATTACTGGACTTTATCAGAGAATGTCTAATTGAAGAGAATTGGCACTGTCCGGTTTCTGGACTGGCTGCAGTAACACTCTCTGTCCATGAGGGGCGCTCGCGGGCGAGTG
>CM070828.1:41870457-41875457 GCA_036326025.1 Chrosomus eos
TTTTCTCTAGGGTTTCTGAGTGGTTGCTAGGGTGTTCTGGTGGTTGCAAGGGTGTTCTGAGTGGTTGCAAGGGTGTTCTGAGTGGTTGCTAGGGTTTCTGAGTGGTTGCTAGGGTGTTGAGTGGTTGCTAGGGTGTTCTGTGTGGTTGCTAGGGTGTTCTGTGTGGTTGCTAGGGTGTTTGAGTGGTTGCAGGGTTTCTGAGTGTTGCTAGGGTGGTTGCTAGGTGTCTGAATGTTGCGATTGGTATGCAGCATGAAATAAAATAATTGCAATACTTAATTCTGCACTTCAGACTTGATTTCTGCTTTAATCACGTCATTTACAACGTCGACTTAGTGTCATCTAAAATTTGAGTTCTTCTAGGGTGTTCTGAGTGGTTGCTAGGGTGTTTCTGCGTGGTTGCAGGGTGTTCTGAGTGGTTGCAGGGTGTTATTCTGAGTGGTTGCTAGGGTGTTTGAGTGGTTGCTAGGGTATTCTGAGTGGTTGCTAGGGTGCTTGAGTGGTTGCTAGTGTGTCTGAATAGTTGCGATTGGTATGCAGCATGTAAAATTAAAATAACTTGCAAAATACTTAATTTCCATGCACTTCAGACTTGATTTCTGCTTTAAATCAACGTCATTTACAACGTCCAACTTATGTGTCATCTAAAATTCTGAGTTTTCTTCTAGGGTGTTCTGAGTTTGCTAGGGTTTCTGGTGGTTGCTAAGGGTGTTCTGAGTGGTTTGCAAGGGTGTTCTGAGTGGTTGCTAGGGTGTTCTGAGTGTTGCTAGGGTGCTTGAGTGGTTGCTAGGGTGTTCTGTGTGGTTGCTAGGGTGTTCTGGTGGTTGCTAGGGTGTTTGAGTGGTTGCTAGGGTATTCTGAGTGGTTGCTAGGGTGCTTGAGTGGTTGCTAGTGGTAAGTCTCTGAAATTTTTGCTACTATTGTCGACTTGTTTTGTTAAATGCTTAAGGTGTTCTAATTGTTCTAGGGTGTTCTGAGTGGTTGCTAGGGTGTTCTGCGTGGTTGCAAGGTGTCTGAGTGGTTGCAGGTTGAGTGTGCTAGGTTGAGTGGTGCTAGGTCTAGTGGTTGCTAGGTGCTTGAGTGGTTGCTAGTTTCTGTGTTGCTGGTGCTGATTTGCAAATTTATTTCTGATTCAGTGTTCTGTTTCAGTATTTAGTGCTAGGTATTTGAGTTTCTTTAGGGTGTTCTGGTGGTTGCTAGGGTGTTCTGAGTGGTTGCAGGGTGTTCTGCGTGGTGCAAGGGTGTTCTGAGTGGTTGCTAGTTGGTGTTGCTGGTGTTTGAGGTGCTAGGGTATTCGAGTTAGGCTGAGGTTGTAGTTCTGAATGCTTGAGCACAGTAATTAAATAACTTGCAAAATCTTAATTTCCATGCACTCAGTGATTTTTTTAATCACGCATTCACCACTAGTTCATCTAATTCTGATTCTCTAGGTTCGATGGTGTAGGGTCGGTCAGGGTCTATGTGCAGGGTTTGATGGTCTAGGTTTATGTGCTAGGCTGTGTGCTAGTCGTGTTATGTTCGTGTGCATCCATGTAAAATTAAAATAACTTGCAAAATACTTAATTTCATGCACTTCAGACTTGATTTCTGCTTTAAATCAACATCATTTACAACGTCGCAACTTATGTGTCATCTAAAATTCTAAGTTTCCTACTTGTAAATATTGTTCTGTGTTTTTCTGTCACGAGGTGTCTGTTGTAACGAACATGTTGAAGGAGATAAATAACCAAAATATTAAATCCACACAGAAAACAGGAGATTGCATGAGAAAACAATCAACATAAGCACTGTAAAAAATTATTTTATGGCAAAGTAAATAAAACAGGATAAATCATCTTTTGCCATGACCAAAATATTAAACAATCAACATAAGCACGTACACTGTAAAAGATGATTATATGGCACAGAATCATTGTGTAAAAATGAAAACTTTAGAATGTAAATCCTAATTATAGGCTAAACTAAATTTTTACTTGTAAATATTAGACATCCATCAACAGACAAGTAAATATGACTATCTCTCTGGCATACTTACACGCATTAACTAAGTTCTTGAAGCAAAAAACAAAACAAAAAAATCAAGTAAAATTTACGTCCTTGAAGAAAGGAATCTGCGCATGCGCGGAAAGACGAAACCCCGCGATCATTGAGGGATCTCCGATCTCCACTCCGTTTGCTCTCCACAGGTAAGCAACAGTAAAAAACTGCATTATATTACCGATTTTTAGAAGTCAGTTATTTAGTAAATAAAAACAAAAGTTAAACTTAATTCAACGATTGTGTTGTCATCACCTAATTCTATACATTTGAAAAGCTTAATGACGAGTTAGCTTCGTAAGACGCGTTAGACTTATTTTTTTCTCAGTTTTAAACTTTACGTTTTACACAAGTTACGCCTAAAAACATGAATATGTTACTTGAATCATGATCTTTTTGTTAAATATTTGTTGTTAATTTTCGCTCCCTCATCGTGCACAATGTAATTCATTCTCCCATTAAAGGGATACTCCACCGGTTTTTCATATTAAACTATGTTATTCCCTTAACTAAGACGAGTTGATACATACCTCTCTCGTCTCAGTGTGTGCGTGCTCAATCGCTCTGTATTTCCGCAAAACTATGTTAGCACTTAGCTAGCACAGTGCATTAAATATGGGCCAAAAAGAGAAGTCACCAAACACTTCCTCGTTTTCCCTATTTAAACACAGTTACTCGAGTAGTGTAACTCGACCTTGGCTGGTGACACAAAATAAAACGTTGCGCTTTTCTAAGCGTTTAAAATTGATGTAAATAACAGGGGGCAATATAGTCATCAATTTTAAACGCAGTTTCAGTTATTAATGTGAATGATATTAAGCGCAACAAGACTAAAGAGGCCGCGCTGTCCTGCCTACACACACACCCCACAGAAAAGACGCGCATCAGTATAGAGTTTTCTTTCGGGCTTGAACAAACCATAACACACACACATTATGCCAAAATGTCAGTTTTGTCAAGTGTCCTCTTAAAGGAGTAGTTCATTTTAAAAAAACTTTTGCTGATAATTTACTCACCCCCATGTCATCCAAGATGTCCATGTCTTTCTTTCTTCAGTCGAAAAGAAATTAATGATTTTGATGAAAACATTCCAGGATTTTTCTCCATATAATGGACTTCAATAGTAGCCAAAACGGTTCAAGGTCCAAATGAGTTTCAGTGCAGCTTCAAATGACTTTAAACCATACCAGACGTTGAATAAGGGTCTTATCTAGCGAAACGATGCGCCATTTCGAAAATAAATAAAACAGTTAAAGTTTTATTAGCACAAATGCTCGCCTTGTTCTGTCCTGAGATGTACGTTCGTGATTCTCCTGTTCGAACTCGTTCATCAAAATGAACAAATCTTTTTTCGAGTCATTTTGTTTGTTGAATGAATAAAATGACTCGAAAAAAGATTTGTTCATTTTGATACGCTGATATTTTTAACATGACTGTGGTGAAGCAGGAGCGATTGCTAGACGTACACCAGCGCCACACGCAACGCCAGTCCCGCGGATATAAAGGAATAAGGACATTTCATTCTACCCAACTACACACAAGTGCTGAATTAGAGGAATGAAACTTGAGGTAACGCAGCACTGTTTCACTCGCTCTAACAGTTACACTATCACACTAAACACATTTGAGTGTGTTGAATGTTGTTAGTTGGGTTGTTTGTTGGCTGTATGAGACTAAGCTAGATCAACATTAGAATAACATACAGATCATATTCTAACATTTCATCATGTTGAACTAAATAACATTATTAGACAGGAGAGCAAATGTACATAAAACTAATCAAAGTACATGCAACACTCGCGTCTCTGTCGAGTGGAAGTTAGTCGTGGACGTGGAGCTCTCGCATCTCGAAACATGTTGATCTTCGTTTTAGTCTTTTGTCTCAAAGTCTGCTTGCCATGGTCCATAATGTTTGAACAAAACAACAACAGCGTGAGCGTCCTGCTAGGCATAACGGGCATAACCCAGTTGTCCACGTCGCCATGGTTAGCAGTACGAGCGGGAACAATGGTGGAAACCGAGGCTAACGCGGATATGACGCATTGACTGGCGACTCCTCACCGCTGCTCACATGCCCCGTTTCCTTGGTTACAATCACAATTTTCTCACGATTTACAAATAGTTGTAAACATTTGGGATATTGTAAGTAATCAACTAAACAAAACATATAACATTGGCCTAGTGGTTTTTGGATATTTTACTGCAAAAATCCTGTAGAAGTTAACTTAGTCCACTAAGTTAAGTAAATTTAAAGGAGTAGTTCACTTTAAAAAAAACTTTTGCTGATAATTTACTCTCCCCCATGTCATCCAAGATGTCCACGTCTTTCTTTCTTCAGTCGAAAATAAATTAAGGTTTTTGATGAAAACATTCCAGGATTTTATAATGGACTTCATTGGGAACCAAACGGTTCAAGGTCCAAAAGACAGTTTCAGTGCAGCTTTAAACGATTTCAGACGATGAATAAGGGTCTTATCTAGCGAAACGATCAGTCATTTAAAAAATAAATAACAAAGTTTATGTTTTATAAGCACAAATGCTCGCCTTGCTCTGTTCTGTGATGAGCGTTCGTGACTTTCCTGTTCGAACTCCTTCATCAAAATTAACAAATCTTTTTTCGAGTCATGAGTCGAAGGGTCCTAGATAAGACCCTTATTCATCGTCTGGTGTCGTTTAAAGCCCTTTGAAGCTGCACTGAAACTGTCATTTGGACCTTGAACCGTTTGGGTCCCAATGAAGTCCATTATATGGAGAAAGTCCTGGATTTTTCATCAAAAACCTTCATTTCTTTTCTACTGAAGAAAGAATGACATGGACATCTTGGATGACATGGGGGTAAGTAAATTATTAGCAAAAGTTTTTTTATATCGTTGATATTTACGCTTTAATAGGGTTTACTTATTTTTTGGAAGTCTTGCCTAACTTTTTCATGTATAAATACATAGTTTTTTTCTGTAGCATTT
>CM070828.1:41877957-41885457 GCA_036326025.1 Chrosomus eos
CTCTAACAGACACACTCACTCACTACACTCACTCCACATCATTCTACACCTCATCTCACACCACACATCACACAACACATCATCATTCACTCAGCAACACATCCTTACACCTACACACAAAAAAACACACTACCACACACACACACAAACACTTAACTCTCGATATACTACTTATCTCATCCTTACTCACTTTTGTGTCTCTTCTTCCACAGTAACCTGTTTACTCGCCCCTACTGACTTTCCGAAATCACATCACTATCACTTCTCTCCTCTTTTCCACATATCACACTACACTCTCTTCCATCCTACTTCATCTCATCTCATCTCTCTTACTCTGCTCTCATAACATCTATCTTCCTCTCTTCTACACATCACATAACACCACTCTCTCTCTCTTTCACCACACACTCACACTCTCTCTTTCTCCTATCTCTCTCGCTCTCTCTCTCTCTCTCTTCTTCCTCTCTCGCTCATCCTCCCTCCTCACTCTCTCTCTCTCTCCTTTCTCTCTCACACACACATACACACACACTCACACACATCTCTCTCTGTTCTTCAGGGCAGGGAGGAAGTGAAGTCGCTTACCTTTTACCAAAATAAAGAAATCCATTTCCACCCTCTTCATCTCAGCACTGTTTCTGTGTGTGTGTGTGTGTGGTGTGTGTGTGTGTGTGTGTGTGTGTGTGTGTGTGTGTGTGTGTGTCGTCTCATCGCTGCTTCCATTAGTGCAAGTGCATTATAGAAATGTCACACACACATTAGAATTGATTTATGACGAATGACATATTAGCATAATTAGGGCTCTATGAAATACATTTATTTCTTTTTTCCTCCATTTCTGGACTCTTGATTTGATGGTTAAATTAATGCTGGAAATCAAAAAGCATGTGTAATTATTGAAATCATGACAATTTTAAAATTAAAACATTTTAAAACATGACAAATAAAAATGAAACAATTCCTGCACAACAGATGTTTTTTGTTCAAGTTAAAACAAGAAAAATTGTGTGATTATTCCTCAAAGTTTTATTAATTTTGGTTCTCCCAGGCTACTTTTAATTTATATTTATAGTTAAATTCCCCGTTATACAGTAAATTCTATCGTTATGATTGGACCAGAAGTTATTTCATATTGCACAGACAACATTTAAAAAAATAAAAGTGCAAAACAAATAAAGTTATTTTCTCCTAAAAGATAGAAGCGATTCTGAAACGAGTCGTCAGTAATTCACTTCCTGATGATCCTGTGCAGGTTTGTAACTAATTAGCATAATGCCAGCCTGATTGGCTCGTAGCTCCGCCCTCTAACACTAGTGTATCTGAGACTGGGAGAGTTTGGGTCGTGTTGTTCGTGTCGAGAAGACGCTGTTTTCTGAGATTGATACGCTAAAACCCACGCCATCGTTACTGTTCGTATCACTGTGATCAAGAGCTGAGATTCAGATATGATAATGAGCGTTTGCTCTCTGACCAATCACAGCAGAGCAGCTCTCAGAGAGGCGGGGCTTAGAGAGACTGAAGCATTTCAGACATTGAGAGAAAACAGCTGACGCTGCAGTGGAGATTATGAGAGAATTAACGTGATTTTCATTAAATGCATGTAAAATTATTGTAGGAGACCAAAAATAACATTCTAAACCTTTAAAATACCATAATAGAGGCACTTTAAAGTCATTTTTCTCATCTACAGGCTGATATTATGTCTGTGTTGTTGCATCAACATAACTTTTGTAAATGTCCTGATGCGTTTTATTTGTGTAGATGTTCCTGAACGTGTCAGTAAGATGGAAGCGCGTCGCACAGATTGCGTATGGATCGTGTGAGTAAAGCGTGTGAAGCACATAATGCTTTAAACACAGATCTATTTTAATTAAAGCTGAAATCAAGGCTCTTGTAATGAGTTTAACAGAAACACTGGCCCTTGACTTCAGTGCTAATTGATATCGGGCCCTTGCGCTCCGGCTCGGCCTTTTCTCTCTTTACACCTTTAATTATTACTGTGTTTCCTGATCGAGTGACCGCACGCGTCTCATTAGGTGAGCTATTTCATCACAAATGACCCATGCATTAAAAAAAATGTTAAATTATGTTTTGCATGAAGAAAACAAAAGAATTTCTGTGGAGAAACGTCAAAGATGCAATTTCCCTCATAACATGAAAAGCTTGAATGTTGCTTTGGATAAAAACATCTGCAAGTGGATGAATGTAAATGTTATGCTCTAGGTGGTTTGCAGTTTCACAGGTTGTCATTTCTGTTATGCATAAAAATCATATTCAGGAATTGACTGTATTACAGAAATAAGAAGTAAAATGCCTTGAATGAGATAAAAGTGTCTGCAAATGCATTCAATGTAAATGTCATGATCTTCTATAATGTGTGCCTTTCAATCGAGCATCTGTAAAATGCATTATAAAATGTAATGCCAATGCAAATTAATATGAGTAATAATTATAATAATGAGAATTAAAAAAAACATGCATTATGATAGTTAATTTGTGGAATAAAAATGTGTAAATGTCATTGTAAAAGTGTCACGATGCACAAACTCTTAATGGGTTATAGTTAATGTGTGGTGTGTGTGTGTGTGTGTGTGTGTGTGTGTGTGTGTGTGTGTGTGTGTGTGTGTGTGTGTGTGTGTGTGTGTGTGTGGGGTGTGTGTGGTGTGTGTTGTGGTAGGTAAAGAGTCCCAGAAAGTGTTTAAAAGACGTCAAGGCAACGTTTGGACCGTCAGTGAATATTTAATAGACGTCTAAAACCAAAACCCAAGAATAAACTAAAGTCATCAATTACAATAAATGAAATGACACCAAATACCCTGTAATCACTGTTCAGTTTGCCTAAATTATGGATTATCATAAATGTCGCAAGTTATTTTGACAAAGTTTTGTCACATTAACATCACGAACACTCATGTCTTTGCAACAGCCAAATCCAATTGTTTAGACTTTTAAATCAATTTTACTTAAAAAGTATCTCGGAAACATCTAAAAAGCCTTGTCAAGATTACTCAAGACGTGTTTACAACTAAATTATATTAATAACTTACTTAAAATATTTAAGTAAAATACCAAACATTTATTTGTTGAAAATGCAAATTTTTACAACTTCTTGGAGTGATTTTTCTCTTTGGCATGAAAGTTTCCCCCTCAGTTTTTCTGTGATCTTGACTGGACTTTAATAATTAAAGGCACACTAAGCAGGAATTCCGTTTTTGTCAAACAGCGCCCCCTAGAGTCGCCGTGGAGTACTTGTATTTAACGTTACTGTCGTAAACTGCACTCACGCAGAGCATCTCTGCACTCACGGCCTGATCGATTCCCCTATGAAGCTGTTATATTAAGGTACAAATCTTGCATAGTGTGCCTTTAAATAAGAGATCTAGCGCTAAAATGTGTTTTTGAACTCAAGCTGAGCGCTCGTGTCGCTGCTATCAGTGTCATGGATACATAAGCTGCGTCCCAATTCGCATACTATCCGTCCTAAATAGTATTTGAAAATAGAATTATTACGTCCCGAATCGTAGTATGTTGAAATTAGAGGTCGACCGATAGTGGATTTTACCGATAACGATATTTAGGTTTGACCGTACATGCCGATAACCGATAATTCAACCGATATTTTTTTTTAAATTAATGCTGGATTAAAAAACAAACATAATACTGACAATAAAACAGTGCTGAACTGAAATGTGCTAAATTAAATAAATATATAAATATTAATATATGAAAACTTTATACAGAAAATAATTTAAACATTAAAATGTTACAGCTTTCGGAGCTATAACCTAGAAACATAGGTACATTTCATAGGTAACACATTGCAAGTCCCATTTGTAAACAAGGATGTATTAGCTAGCTTTCATGAACTATGCACTATGCAATATACGTTTTTACTGCATGTATTAATATGAGCAATACAATTGTACCTTTATCATTCATGTTAGTTCATAGTACATTAAGCTAATAACAAATAAAATAAGAATTAAAACTCCATTTCAAATGCATTAGTAAATGTTGAAATAAACTAACAATGAATAATTCTTCTACAACTTGTATTAATCTTAGTTAATGCTAAAAATGGAATCTTACTGTAAAGTGTTACCATTTCATATATTTCCAAAGAGTCGTGCTTAAAGATAGCCATTATAGTGTAATAAAGACCTGTATAATGTATACGTAATTTATCCTATATAGTATCTCACTTTATTTGCTTCTATTTTAGAACACTTGGTATTTATCTAATCAAAATAACAAGATGTATTGTAGTGATTAAAACGATCTTAAATCAAACACGTTTATGATTTGTTTGTTTCTGTCGGCTGAACATACAACATGAACATATCAATGTTGAGAAAGCAATCA
The DNA here is from genome assembly GCA_036326025.1 of Chrosomus eos. Lineage (NCBI taxonomy): Eukaryota > Metazoa > Chordata > Actinopteri > Cypriniformes > Leuciscidae > Chrosomus > Chrosomus eos. Next base: position 41,882,320 of record CM070828.1, read on the forward strand.
CGTCACTAGTTTTTATATATGCAACTTCGTCGGCTATATGAATGCATAAAAGTGACCAGCGGATATAAAAAATGCAAAAATGATAACAATTGCGCCATACAACATTTGGGTCAGGTCTGCGTGTGTTTTTGTCACATTGTTTAAACCGCTTGACTGAGGTAAGGTTAGAGTCCTCACAGCCTCGACGGCAAACTAACGTTACTGTTCTTTCTCTGCTGATGCAGCATCTAGTCAATATAAGAATTACTTTATAATATATTTGGCAATATGTACTTTAGTGTTATGTATTCATACCGTTTCGATGGCTGTGTTTTAAATGCGAGTCTGAAGTGTCAGCGGCGTCTCTAGCTGTGTGTTCTCTCCGTGGTCCGTGCTGCGCGCAGCCTCATGTGTTAATGTAAACAACTCAGCCAGTGATAGTTTATTATTTGTCCTCTAGAGGCCGCTCTCGCTCTGTATAATGCAAGCAGTCTCTCTCAGCGCTAGTGCTGTGTAATGACCCGCGCGCGCACTTCTCAGCCGCTCCAGCAACGGATGCAACCGGAAAAAACTATCGGTGTGGATTTTTGCGATAACGATAGTTCCACCAATCAACTATCGGTGCCGATTAATCGGCAAAACCGATGAATCGGTCGACCTCTAGTTGAAATGAGTGTTTCAAAGAGACCCGGATGGTCTATAATCCGGTCAGAATCCGAAGTGCAGATCGATGCGCGCGCTAACGGCTAATATTGCCCACAACCCATTCACGCGTTGGATGAGGATTCGGTTAGAACTACAAACACGAGTGAAAAGATGACATCATGACTTTTGCGTAAACATACACGCCACTTTCAATTCAAGTGGCGTGTTATTTATACGCATTTTGAGCTATCCGCGTGTATGCGTGTATATCTACGCCGTTATGTCCGAGTGATTCCGCGTGTATGTACACGCTGTTAAAAATCCGAGCGAAATAAAGCAAAATTTTGATATACATCTGGGGAAGCGATATTTTTCTTACTAGGATGGTAGGGAAAGACTCATAAATGGTATTAACCAGTGACGGGTAGGTTTAGGGACGGGGTTGGGGTAGGTCATATATTTATATATACAGTAATGTAACGTTAAGTCAACGGCGTTCATAAACACGCTGAAAATCGATTATGCGTGTTGATAGCACGCCAAAAATGGAAATACGAATTGGCGTGTCATACATACGCAGTTTCATGAGATCAGTCTGGAAACGGTAAGAAATTAAATTAGCTTGGAGGATTTTAACTGTGACGAGATGATTGACAGGCCAGTTTACGGTTACAGGAGCACGCGACGCGACAGAGCTCTCCGTTAAAGATAGCGAAGTAGTAAGTCCCAAAGCTTGCCTACTCTTTTGCTACACACTCAAAAGTATGTACTTTTTCTTCACCAAAGAGTACACACTTTTAGGGCGTAGTATAAGTAGGCGAATTGGGACGCAGCATTAGTGTCTCTTGTGGCGGCACGCAGTCTTCACTCGGACGCGCTCTTCAATCTATCGCCGTTGCGGAGACTCTCTATTCATTCCGGTGAAATCACAAAATAAAATTCACACAAACGCATCCCTGCTTGTTTTAGCAGTATTAAACTACAGTTTTAAAGCCGTGGCCAGGAGTCGAGCCGGCGGAAACACAGTAGCAAAAGCCTTATGAGTATATCAGAGCCTGTGGTCATGTGACGGCCGTAAAGCGATACGTTCTCCAGGTCACATGACCTGGCCAAAGACGGTGCGGCTGAGCGAATCTAATAAATATTAGCCTGACGAATCATTTAAAATAACTCGTATGCGCCAACTTTTTAGGTCACAAAGTTCGCGGTGTGCCTTTAAAGCTGGAGGTTTACACATTAACACATTTCGGTTAGTTTGCCTAGAAGTGTGTTGCTCATAGCCGGACTGTATCGGGTCTATAGTTAAGCGAGACGGGGGAATGACGCTGTTGCATTCTGGGAGTTTATTTCTGTTGTTTTCCGACTGTCAGCTCACCGTCCCTCTTCTCTCGTTTACGACTCATGGTTTGTTTTTCTGTGTAGCGAATGCAGCAGATGGTCCGGCCACACACTGCTGCTTTAGACTGAAGTGATGAGCGTGTGTGTGTGTGTGTGTGTGTGTGTGTGTGTGTGTGTGTGTGTGTGTGTGTGAACGGCTCCTCTCTGAATTGCTGGCTTCTGTCGTGTTTCTCTCTGCGTCTCCCAGTCGACCCGTCTCACTCAATCTGCCGTCCCGTCTGAAGCGCATTACGCTAACTAGCGGTGGCTAGTCTCCCGCTGATCTCTCACCTTTAGCGCGCGCATTGATCCGCTCTCAGTGAGAATAATGTCAGCCATCCGCTCTTATCTCACAAGCAGCCGATAGAGGCGGAAAGAGACGCGTTTGCAGAATTTCTCAGCCGATATTAAAAGAATGTCGATAAGTAAGCAGTTTTGGGGAGGCGTTGTCTGGTTGCGTCTTCACCCATAATGCATCAGGGCGTGAGCTCTGAATGTGTGTGAAGAGAATTAAATGCAAAATGCATGAAGGAAACTAAAGGGTTAATTCACTCAGAAATTTTTACTTGTCGTTCCAAACCTGTTTGATATTCTTTCTTTTCTGGAGACGTTTAGAACACACACACACACACACACACACAACACACACACACACACACACACACACACACACACACACACACACACACACAACACACCACACACCACTCTCTCTCTCACTACTCCACACAAAACACACACACACACACACACACACACACACACACTCACACACACACACACACACACACACACACACACACACACAACACACACACACACACACACACACACACACACACACACATACACACACTCCAGACACACTCCAGACATCTTGCCTGTCTGGAAATGAAATAATAACAAACATGATGAGACTCAACAGGTGTAATCTTCATCATGTTGAAAGTGTGTTCAGAGTCTCAGCGAGCGATATGACGCCGCTTGACGTCGGTAAACATCTGTATTCTGCTCATAATTGTGATTTGTGAGTGTTTTTTCGAATGATCCTCACGGGTGGCGTGTTTTCCACATTCAGCTCGTGTCTAACGCAAACATTACATAAACCGTAAATATAGAGTTATATAGATCTCTCAC
>CM070828.1:41897957-41912957 GCA_036326025.1 Chrosomus eos
TTCCAGAAATGAAATAGGGACTTGTTTTGTGTTTGAGAAAGATCTTCAACGTGTTAAAACCTATAGTTTAATGGACCATTTCTTTGTTAAAGCCTTACTTTCCAGTTATACTAAAGTTAAGAGAAAGAACGCATTATCTTGATGTTTTGAGATGACTCTCATGTTTATAGTTTGAGCCTGGCTAAATCCAACCTTGGAAAAGCTGTGTGTCGGTGTGTGTGTTAGTCTTCTTGGTTACAGAACCACTGGCATTATTGGAGATTGAGTGAATTGTTGTTCGAGACATGCTGGCGCTCAACAATCCAAATCTGCGACCTGGAAGGTCATGACGTGGGTCCGAATGTGTCAGATGCATAATCGATGGAGATATGCTTCCGTCTGTCTGTATGTGTGTGGAAAATTACTGTGTTTATCTATTTCTAAGCCAATGAGAACCATTCAACCTGTAAGCAATGACGTAGCTTAGACATTGAAAATGGTATAACTGCTGTGATCTTTGTAACTGTAAGCGGGGCGGCCTACGAACTCCTGTGTGAGTATTGAAGCTGACTTCTGCTGATGAAACTGCAAACTATCTTCAGTAAAACTTTTCTTTAATTTTTTATAATTCTGACTCCGGGTCTTCATTCTTCATATCTGGTTCTGGGTCTTTGACTGTAAACCCCTTACAGTTTACATTCAAAAGTAACGTTCACATTCAAAAGTAACGTTCACATTCAAAAGTAACGTTCACATTCAAAAGTAACGTTTACATTCAAAAGTAACGTTCACATTCAAAAGTAACGTTCACATTCAAAAGTAACGTTCACATTCAAAAGTAACGTTCACATTCAAAAGTAACGTTTACATTCAAAAGTAACGTTCACATTCAAAAGTAACGTTCACATTCAAAAGTAACATTTACATTCAAAAGTAACGTTTACATTCAAAAATAACGTTTACATTCAAAAGTAACATTTACATTCAAAAATAACGTTTACATTCAAAAGTAATCATTTGATAGAAAATTAGGCCGATATTATATTAGGCATTCGATGTTTCCCTAAGCTTTACTATTGCATCATGAAAAGTGCTAAACGAGTCGAGGTTTCAATAAAAGCTATTTTTGGACTAAAGAAGAGTTTTAGATGTCAAAAGAAAAGATCTGTGTATCTTGTGTGTTTAGTCTTAGTATGCATGTTTATGCACGAGCTGGACTTGCTAGTAAATTTCACAAGAAACTGCATTGAATTAAACATGAAATTTTGCTGTATAAAAACTGAAATAGTATTTTCTTGTAAAACATACTAGATAGATAGATAGTACAAATGACCTTCTTTATAATAATCTTTGCTTTATTTACAACTTTAAAACATATTTGTTTAGTAAATGACAGCAGAATGGTCATTTTGGTGTGAATTAGGTGCAAAATCGATGTGTTGTCAGTTAATAGAGGAGTTTATCTGAGTCCCGAACAGGACTCTGTGCTTCAGACTCTTCATCACTGAACCAGTGTGTGTAATGCGGTTGATAAGAAGTTCCTCTTAAGCATCTTACAGGTAATAAAGAGTCCGAGATAGGTCAGTTTACCGCTGCTAGTTAACACTAATGGCTTCAGTATTGCTTTTCTGATTCACGGACCGCACACATATTATGGACATCACGAATCAAGCAGTCAGATCCAAACACTAGCACTTCCAGATCATGGGCCCTATTTTAATGATATAAGCGCATGGGTTAACGCTCACGGTGCACGTGCACTTTTGCTAGTTTAACGAGGGGAAAATCCCTGTTTTCCTAATGAGTAATTGGTGTGTTTTGGGCGTAATGTCAACTCGCACTCGATCGGCCCAAAGTCCTGAAGGTCTTCACGTGTTTCTGTCTTTTCTCAAGTATTTTTGATTAAATTCGATACATTTTCTCATATGTATTAACTCATTATTTCATCTGACTCCATAAATGAAAAAGGTTTTAATGATATCCGTGTGAGCGAATGTTTGACTATTTCTTTTAACTCTAATGAAAATAACGTCAAAGTCAGTTAGAATAATCAAATGTAACAATTTATTATGTCAGATAAATGTATCATTACAATTTAATAATCAGTTTAAAGATAATCAATACAAAACATTAAAGGTACAATATGTAGGATTTTTGCAGTAAAATATACCAAAACCACTAGGCCAATGTTGTAAATTTTGTTTAGTTGATTACTTACAATATCCCAAATGTTTCCAACTATTTGTAAATCGTGAGAAAATTGTGATTTTTAACCAAGGAAACGGGGCATGTGAGCAGCGGTGAGGAGTCGCCAGTTAATATCCGCGTTAGCCTCGGTTTCCACCATTGTTTCTGCTCGTACTGCCATAGTAACCAAGGCGACAGACGTTGATAACTGGGTTATGCCCGTTATGCCTAGCAGGACGCTCACGCTGTTGTTGTTTTGTTCAAACATTATGGACCATGGCAAGCAGACTTTGAGACTAAAAGAGACTAAAACGAAGATCAACATGTTTCGAGATGCGAGAGCTCCACGTCCGCGACTAACTTCCACTCGACAGAGACGCGAGTGTTGATGTACTTTATTAGACAGGAGAGCAAATCTACATACAACTAATCAATGTTATTTAGTTCAACATGATGAAATGTTAGAATATGATCTGTATGTTATTCTAATGTTGATCTAGCTTACTTAGTCTCATACAGCCAACAAACAACCCAACTAACAACATTCAACACACTCAAATGTGTTTAGTGTGATAGTGTAACTGTTAGAGCGAGTGAAACAGCGCTGCGTTACCTCAAGCTTCATTCCTCTAATAAACTGACCTGTGTGAGTATTAATTCAGCACTTGCGTGTAGTTGGGTAGAATGAAATGTCCTTATTCCTTTATATCCGCGGGACTGGCGTTGCGTGTGGCGCTGGTGTACGTCTAGCAATCGCTCCTGCTTCACCACAGTCATGTTAAAACACATCAGTGTATTCACTCATCCATAAAAGATTCATCAGCTCGACGACAAGATCCATAATTACGCTTAATGCGGAATATACGTCATCAATATACGCCTTTGTTATTGTAAGAGGTTAGCGACCCCTGGTGGTGAAAAATCCTACATATTGTACCTTTAAATGCTCTGGAATAAAGAGGAGAAATGTTAACCCGACATTAGGAAATACATGAGACGGCTCGGCGGCTCTCAACATTCACAGGCTGATCTGAGATACAGAAGCCCTGATCCTTTTCTGCATTTCTTTATATAGACAGATCCTTCTTTAACGTGGAAACATGTGTTAACAGTGGAGATTTGCATTCAGAGGTTACAGCTTTTGAAAGCAGGAGAACATTTGGTTGAACCCTTCACACTCTTCTGTGTGCAAGATATCTCCTAACTCTTAAGAACTTTATTACCTTTTGGTTTACTTCTTTGGCAATGAGACATTTGTACCAGTCGCACTGAGACGTTTAAAATGATACCAAACATGTACAAAACTGTATGATAACAGAGAGTAACCCTCTCTCAGTCCTTCCAGAAAAACGCGGAGTTTTTTTGTGATTGTTGCGGACAAAAATCCTTGATTTTGCGGCACGTTTTCTTAAAAAATGCAATGGAATATGCGGATATTTATGCAATTTTATGCGATGAAATTGCGGGAACTTGCAAAAACTGCGGTTTTACTCACTAGGCTACTACCTTACTGTAAAGAGTCATTTCTTATTACTTCCTATGATAAGCAAGCACACTACATCACAGAAAGTGCTGGAATATTTCAGTTCATCTTGTTTTATTTCAGATCTTAATAAACACATCAAACTTACAAAACATTGACGAGTCAAACAAGTTCTGGAGCTTTACAAAAGGAATATGCTACAACTTCTGGAAAAATTAATAAATAAAATATTGAAAAATAAAATGTGTGCTTCCTGTTTTACAGCTTTTCGATGATGTTCACGTTATGTAATTACGTCACTTCATAACGTTCCCATGGCAACAGGGAAACGGCGGCTCTTGTGTGAAGCAAACGCAACATTTATCAACTTTCTGCTGAGATATATGTGACTTTTTTACAATGAAAATGCGGGGATTATGAAATCATGCAAGACCCGCATATTTTGCGCGGGAAATCGCCAATTTATGCGGCGAAAGTGCGGCGTATTTGAAAAGCATAAATATGCAGACTTTGGCTGATTATGCATTGAATTATGCGATCGCATAATTACGTTTTTCTGGAGGGATTGATTTCCAGTCCTACATGACCTTCTTTATAATAATCTTTGCTTTATTAACAACTTTAAAACATTTTTTGTTAAGTAAATGACAACAGAATGGTCATTTTCGTGTGAATTACGTGTGTTTTCCATACGTCCCTCCGGTTTGTTCTCCGGAAAGACTTCAGTCTGATAATGAGATGCTCCAGAAGTGTCTATATTTATCTATATTTAGTTCACGTGAGAGAAACGTTCCCAGATCTGCTCTCTGAAGCCGGACAGATGATTCCCAGGAGCCGGGAACACAGATGTTTGTTTCTGTTTCAGGAGCCAGATGTTTGATTGGACATCAGACTGTAATAATCAAACACAGATTTGTCTCTCTCCGTTGAGATCGAGATTCTATTAAAATGCATTTGAGCGTTTCGGCCTCGTATTACCAGATCCTCAGGTGTGAGATTAAATACACATACAGACGCTGATGCCGTCATTATTCCAGGAGAAACAGGAGAGGCGCTGTGGATGTTCCCGTCGTCCATCGGAGCGCAGGAATAACGATCTCTCCGCATCGACCGCTCCTGGTCACTCACACACTCCTGCGTTTATGGGCTTTTATCACTGATGCACTTGTGAAGGAGAAAATCAATGGCTGGAGTTGTTGCGTTGCATTGATGTGTTTTAAAACCTCGTGCTGTTTATTTTCACACAGACAGTTGTGTTTCTGTGTGTTTCTCTGTGTTTCTGTGTCGCTGACCAGCTTCTGAGTTTTACTGTCATACTGATTACACTCGAGCTTTACTCACGGGTTTATTTTCTACACTTTTTGATGTGTTTTGTGAATCTCCTGTTGTGGAGGACAATTGCTGCCATGCAATCATCCTGGTTGTGTGTGTGTGTGTGTGTGTGTGTGTGTGTGTGTGTGTGTGTGTGTGTGTGTGTGTGTGTGTGTGTGTGTGTGTGTGTGTGTGTGTGTGTGAGTGTGTGTGTGTGTGTGTGTGAGTGTGTGTTTGCGAGAGAGAGAGTGTGTGTGTGTGTGTGTGTGAGTGTGTGTGTGTTTGCGAGAGAGAGAGAGTGTGTGTGTGTGTGTGTGTGTGTGAGTGAGTGTGTGTTTGCGAGAGAGAGAGTGTGTGTGTGTGTGTGTGTGTTTGTGTGTGTGCGTGTGCATGTGTGAGAGTGTGTGAGAGAATGTGCGTGTGTGTTTGTGTGTCTGCGAGAGTGAGTGTGTGTGTGTGTGTGTGTGTGTGTGAGAGCGTGTGTGTGTGTGTGTGTGTGTGTGTGTGTGTGTGTGTGTGTGTGTGTGTGTGTGTGTGTGTGTGTGAAACCTTTTCCTGAAACCTTTTCTCATGTGCTTGCAAATACACCAGATATTGTGGTGATTAATGACGAGATCAGCGAGGTGTTCGTTGTGGAGGTTGCATGTACCTTTGACTCTAGTATGGAAGAAGCCTTTATGACTAAGATGATTAAATATCAACCACTCCTAAACGTCATCTCAGAGTTAGGTTATCAGAGCCGACTTCTTGTGATCATATTTGGCAGCTTAGGACACACACACAGGCTGGTTGTAAGGGGGCTTCAACAACTAGGGATGCCCAAAAAGAAGGCTAAACGGCTAGCAAAGTACTGCGCTCTGTCTGCTATTATAGGCAGCCGTCATATCTGGCGGAGACGGTGCTACTTGTACCCATAACAACTGAGTGATGCTAATAATGGTGAAAATCTGCTGTATGCCACTGGTCCTTGATTATGTGCATGCATTTGATTGCATCTGTAGTATTTGTGTCCCTGTAGATCATTTCTTTTAAGTGGACTTAAACAAATAGTTAAAATGTGTGTGTGTGTGTGTGTGTGTGTGTGTGTGTGCTGTTGATTGTGCCCTGGTAATTGGCGATTCTATTACACGGAACGTGAAAATAGAGACACCAGCCACCATAGTCACATGTTTGCCGGGAGCCAGAGCGCCTGACATCAAATCAAATTTAAAAGTGCTGGCTAATGCTAATCGTAAATTCTCTAAGATTGTTATTCACGTCGGCACTAATGATGTTCGACTTCGCCAGTCGGAGATCACCAAAATTAATATTAAAGAGGTGTTTGAACTCGCAAGTACGATGTCAGGCACTGTAATCTGCTCTGGCCCCCTTCCTGTTCGAAGGAGTGATGAGATAGTTAGTAGATTGTGTTCACTCAATGGCTGGTTGTCTAATTGGTGTCCGCAACATAATATAGAATTCATAGACAATTGGAAAAGTTTTTGGGGCAAGCCTGACCTGTTGAAAAGAGATGGTATTCATCCCACCTGGGATGGTGCTGCTCTTCTCTCTAGTAATTTGGCTCATAGTCTTAGAGATAAAACATGACAATCTGGGGCTCAGGTCAGGAAGCAGACAAACTGGCTAAACCGACCGTCTGCTAGCGGCCTCACGTCACCAAGGTCAGATAAATCTCATCACATAGAGACTCTTTCACCTAGATATCATCATATAGAGACTGTGTCTGTTCCCCGAATTTGGAAATCCAAAAAACTGCCAAACCTTTCTAAGGTTAAAAATCTAATTGATGTTCAACAAATAAAAAACAGATATAATACAGATGAGCAAACGATAAAGCTTGGGTTGCTGAATATTCGATCCCTTAATTCAAAATCGCTCATAGTTAATGATAAGATTAAAGACTATAACCTAGATGTACTGTGTTTGACAGAAACCTGGCTAAAACCAAACGATTACATTACTTTAAATGAGTCCACTCCGCAAGATTATTGTTATAAACATGAGCCTCGTCCGAAAGGCAAAGGGGGAGGTGTTGCTGTAATTTATAGTAATATTCTGAAAACCACTAAGAAATCTAGTTTTAAATATACTTCTTTTGAAGTGTTGGTGCTTAATGTAAAAATTTATAGTGTAAACAATAAATCACGTTTGAGAATTCTGCTGGCTACTGTATACAGGCCACCAGGGTACCATAAAGACTTTATCAAAGAATTTGCTGACTTTCTATCAGAATTAGTATTGGCTGCAGATAAAGTCCTAATTGTTGGTGATTTTAATATACATGTAGATAATGAAAAAGATGCATTGGGATTGGCATTTAAAGACATTATAAACTCAATTGGAGTGAGACAACACGTGTCAGGACCTACTCATTGTCGTAATCATACTCTAGATCTAATATTATCACATGGAATAGATGTTGATGGCGTTGAAATTCTGCAGCAGAGCGACGACATCTCCGATCACTATCTAGTCTCGTGTAAATTACATTTAGCCAAGGCTGCAAAGCCGACTCCGTGTTATAAATATGTTAGACCTATCACTTCTGCCACTAAAGATTGCTTTATCAATAATCTTCCAAATCAGTTTCATAATCTCAGCATCCCAGATAGCTTAGAAGAACTTGATATTGCAACAGAAACTTTTAACTCTCTCTTTTCCAGCACTTTAGACACAGTTGCTCCGCTGCGCTTAAAGAAGATCAAAGAAAATAGTCCAACGCCGTGGTACAATGAGCACACCCGGGCCCTTAAGAGAGCAGCCAGAAAAATGGAGCGAAACTGGAAGAAAACAAAACTAGAGGTATTTCGGATTTCATGGAAGGAGAGCTCGATTGCTTACAGAGAGGCCTTAAAAGATGCTAGAACTAATTATTTTTCAACCCTATTAGAAGAAAATAAACATAATCCTAGGTATTCATTTGAACAAGTGACTAAACTAACGAAAAAGAAAGCTTCAAGCCCAGAAGTTTATAAGAAACACAGCAGTAATGACTTTATGAACTTCTTCACTTATAAGATTGATAATATCAGGGACAAAATTATAACTATGCAACCGTCTACTACAGTATCGCATCAGGGAGTATATTGTAGTCTCTGTGAGGAACATTTTGATTCATTTGTTGCTATAGGAGAGGAAGAATTTTGCAAAATTGTTAATTCATCTAAATCGACAACTTGTATGCTAGACCCTATACCGACTAAGCTACTGAAAGAGATGCTTCCAGAGGTCATAGATCCTCTTCTAGATATCATTAATTCATCTTTGTCATTAGGATACGTACCAAAAACCTTTAAGCTGGCTATGATTAAACCGCTTGTTAAAAAACCGCAACTTGATCCTACAGAATTAGTCAATTACAGGCCGATCTCGAATCTGCCTTTTCTGTCAAAGATACTAGAAAAAGCAGTATCCTCACAACTGTGTTCCTTTTTAGAAAGAAATAATATCTGCGAGGATTTTCAGTCCGGATTTAGACCGTACCATAGTACTGAGACTGCTCTCATTAAAGTCACAAATGATTTGCTCCTATCATCCGATCGTGGTTGTATCTCTCTATTAGTGTTACTTGATCTTAGTGCTGCATTTGATACTATCGACCACAACATTCTTTTAAATAGACTAGAAAACTATGTTGGCATTAGCGGAATTGCACTAGCATGGTTTAAATCATACTTATCTGACCGATATCAGTTTGTAGCAGTAAATGAAGAGATGTCTTATCGATCACAAGTTCAGTATGGCGTACCACAAGGCTCAGTACTAGGACCGCTGCTCTTCACTCTGTACATGCTACCATTAGGAGATATAATTAGGAAATATGGAATTAGCTTTCACTGTTATGCTGATGATACTCAGCTGTATATTTCTTCAAAACCTAACGAAACTTACCAATTCACAAAATTAACGGAATGCATAGCTGATATAAAAAATTGGATGACCAGTAATTTCCTATTACTAAATTCTGAAAAAACAGAGATTCTAATCATTGGACAAAAAACTTCCTCACCTAATAACCTAGAATACTGTCTAACACTTGATGGCTGCTCTGTTAAGTCTTCGACGTTAGTTAGGAACCTGGGTGTGCTCTTTGATACCAATCTTTCATTTGAAAGTCACGTGTCTAGTATCTGTAAAACCGCATTTTTCCATCTTAAAAATATATCTAAATTACGTCATATGCTCTCACTGACAAATGCGGAACAATTAGTTCATGCGTTCATGACCTCAAGGCTAGATTATTGTAATGCTCTACTGGGTGGTTGCCCTGCACGCTTATTAAACAAACTACAGCTAGTTCAAAACGCAGCCGCTAGAGTTCTTACCAGAACCAGGAAGTATGACCATATTAGCCCGGTTCTGTCAACACTGCATTGGCTGCCTATTAAACATCGTATAAATTTTAAAATATTGCTGATTACTTACAAAGCACTAAATGGTTTAGCTCCCCAGTACTTGAGCGAGCTCTTAACGCATTATAGTCCTTCACGTCTATTGCGATCTCAAAATTCTGGCCAGTTGATAATACCTAGAATATCAAAATCGACTGCTGGCGGTAGATCCTTTTCCTATTTAGCACCAAAACTTTGGAACAATCTTCCTAACACGGTCCGGGAAGCAGATACAGTCTGTCAGTTTAAATCTAGACTAAAAACACATCTCTTTGGCTTAGCATACACATAACACATTATAGATTTCTATAATTCAATGTTAGGCTGCATAGATTAGATCAGCCGGAACCGGGAACACTTCCCATAATTCCTGATGTACTTTGTACATCATAAGAAGGATGGCGTCTACGCTAATATTAGTCTCTCTGTTTATCCCGAGGTTTACCGCAGACCGCCGGATCCAGGGCATATCCAGATCTGATGAAGGACCATCACATGGACACGTCGACACGCGTTATCAGGGCTGTGAAGGTCCATGGACCCCTCACCACTCATCTCCTCACCGGCCGGATGACCCAACCCAACCAGATGAACTGGATAATATCGTGAAAGTTCTGATCCCATCTGACTCCTGACATTATGCTGCCTAACTCATAATCATACACTGTTCATTCGTTGGCCAAAGGAGGACTGGCCCCCCGACTGAGCCTGGGTTCTCCCAAGGTTTTTTTCTCCATTCTGTCACCTGATGGAGTTTTGGTTCCTTGCCACTGTTGCCTTCGCCTTTTGGCTTGCTTAGTTGGGGACATTTAATTTTCAATTGAACAATACTATTACAACATTGTTTTCCTGTTATCTCTGTAAAGCTGCTTTGAAACAATTTGTATTGTAAAAAGCGCTATATAAATAAAGGTGACTTGACTTGTGTCTGCTATTGAGACTGAATAAATAATCACTGGCTTACGCTTGAGATCGCTCTGGTCTTGTCGAGAGCTTCTTGGCTCACACACACACACACACACACACACACACACACACACACACACACACACACACACACACACACACACACACACACACACACACACACACACAGGTCATATTTTCCATCTAGAATATGAAAATACAAAAATACAATTCTTCATTCTAAGGTGATGTCACTGTAGACTTGCCCTCCTGCTCCGTCTGATATAACATTATATATATCATTAGTATAGTGATTTTCACTTCTTCTTTTTTGTCTCCCTGTGGTGAAAATCCAGCTTTTAATGTTGTGTCTATGTGGTGTTATTAATATGCTTTAAGACAAATTATGTGTAAATTCATAAGTCGACAGCATTGCTGAGTATTTTCTGCTTAAATCTGCAGTGAACCAAAGACAGTCGCAAAAACACGCTTTGAAATCGCTGGTGTTTCTGACGTCACAAACTACCTTGTAACCAATCAGATCAACGTGTGATCGTCAACCAGTGGATCTCTGAGTGAGTGAGTGAGTGGAGGCGGGGCTCATTTGCATATTCATAGAACCGCGCATACTTGAGGCAAGGGTGTCGAGTTACATTCAAGATATTTTAAGGCATGAAGAATTTTTAAATAAGTCATTTTGGTGATCAAAGATGAGTTTAAAGGGATACATTAAGCTTTAAGTTTAGGAAGAAAAATGGCCTCATTTTCTGTGAGAATGCTTAACTACTACACTAGTGTGTGTGTCTCAGTGGTACAGTAGTCTACTTTTGTGCTAGTGAATGTAAAAATAAGGGTAACACTTTATAACACTGTTCCTTCATTCATGAATAACTACACAGAAACAAAAGAGTAACACTATTAACATTCTAGTAACTACTAATAACTAACAAGAAACTCTTAATGAATTAGTAAGTAATAGTGCTCATACTACTAATAACTAATTAACATAGCCTACTAGTAACTACTAATAACTAATCAGAAACTCTGTTTAATAAATTAGTGAGTAATAGCGCTCAGACGAATGTGCTAGTTCACTATTAGCTAATCAATAACTAATTTTTTCATACCTCCCACAGAGAACTACTATATACAGGTTCATAATTAAAGGTTCTCTAAGCGGTCCTGGGTCACATCACTTCTTGTTGACGTTCGAACTATTGTCAAACAAAACGGAGGCTAGCTAGACCCTCCCTCCTCCTCATCCGCGCACTAACCTCCCAAACCCTTCTTGTCGTTATTGGCTGGATCAGTTTGTTATGTTTCGTAGAGTGGGTCGCTACAGTTTGTTTTTGTAGCCGTTTGTGGAGCCTGGGGTGTCCGCAGAGACTGCGTCTTTTTACAGTGTGTTCAGGGGACAGGCAGCTAGCGGATAGTGAGGAGATGTTTGCTGTATGTGACAAAAAATGTTTTGGCCTTAAAAACGCGTGAAGTTACAACTGGCATTGCCTTCACAGGTGCAGCAGGAGCAACCGCAGGATTATTTAAATGTACAGTCTCTGCACCAATGGGGGGCCTGAATTCCTCCCTCCTTGAGGTTCACTGCACCAGTAGAATCTGGTTGCAAGGGCATCGCTTGCAGATGTTTACGGTTCCTGCGTAGAACAGCTCCATTCTGTGTTTGCACCATGTAAGATCTTGGTTCGGATGTTTTGTTCAGCACAACAGCTGGTGTTTTCCAGCCTTTCTCACTGTCCAGTTTAAGAAGAACTTTCTCCCAGGCTGAAGTTCTGGTAAAACCCGAGCTGAGTGTCTCCGGTAGTAGAAGAACTTGTAGGATTTCATTGCAGCTTGATCCTTCATCTCCACAGCTTTATAATCAATGGGTTGAGGTTGGTATTTCTCCTCAAGCATTGGCAGGTTAGTTCTGATCTGTCGACCAGTCATTATCTGGACCGGGCTTAGGCCAGTTGCCGTAATGGGTGTCCCTCGGTAGCACATCAGTGCCATATGAGGGTCAGGTTGGCTGAGAATCCGTTTTGCAGTTTGAACTGCTTTTTCAGCCGCTCCATTGGCTTGGGAGAAATGAGGACTTGAAGTTGTGTGTTGAAAATCGTAAGTCTGTACTGAACTGCTGAAATTCAGCCGAGGTGAACTGTGTCCCGTTGTCAGATATAAGCTCCGTCGGAATTCCCCATCTTACAAACATGCACTTCAGTCTGCTGATAACTTGGAAGCTGGATGGTGGTTGGATGTGGGCTATTTTGATGTCACGCGAGTAATAGTCTACAACTATCAAGTAAGTTTTACCATTCAACTCGCATAAATCTGCTGCAATTTTGCACCAGGGACCAGCCGGCAAGGGGTAGTGATTAAAGGTTCTTTCCTTTGTGTGGGTTTGTGGGCCCGACAAAAGGTGCACATTGAGACCCTTGTGTTTATGTCATTACCTATTGCAGGCCACCAAACTGACATCTTTGCCCTCTGACGGCACTTGGAGAGACCTTGATGCCCTTCATGAATTCGGCTTAACACTTCCTCCCTCATTGATTCAGGAATGACAATCCTGTCCTCATACAGGAGCAGCCCATTGACAACTGACAAGGAAGCCCTAGCGGTATGATAGCCGCTCAGCTGGAAGGGTATCTTGCTTGGCCAACCCTTGTTGAGGAAGCTTATCACTTCCTGAAGATTTTCATCTTCTTCCGTGGCCTCTCTAATGGCATCTAGCTTTGAATGTGAGACCTCTTTGGATGGGACAACTGCTTCAACATATGCTTTCACTTCATCCTCCATCTCAGAGTGGCAGTGCCCTTTTAGAGGATTACGAGAAAGTGTGTCCGCCACCACTAAACATTTACCAGGGACATGCACTGCTTTCACATTGAAGTGCATGAGGTAATGGGGCACGATCAATATCATAGGAGTTAATGAATGGGACCAAAGGCTTGTGGTCTGTTTGCAGGCAAAATTCATCCAAGCCTTGAAGGTAGCGGACGAACCGCTCACATGCCCACACACCAGCCAGGCACTCCTTTTCTATTTGGGAGTATCTGCGCTCCGCTTCAGTCAAGGTTCTGGAACAGAATGCGACGGCACCACCATGGACCTGGAGCAAGGCAGCTCCTAACCCGAAACTACTCGCATCTGCACTGACCACAGTGGGTTTCTTAGGATCGTAATATGCGAGAGCAGGAGCTGTGGCTAGCTTGCACTTTACTTTGTCCAGAGCCTGCTCGTGGACATCTGTCCAAAGCCATATTGCTTCCTTCTTCAGCAGAGCTGTTACTGGCTGAAGCTCCGTGGAAAGATCTGGCACGAATTTGCCTAAATAGTTGATCATCCCCAGAATTTGCCTAAGCTCCGTCACATTAGTGGGACTAGGCTTATCAGTGATTGCCTTTACCTTGATTGCATCAGGCTTGATGCCTTCATGGCCGATTGTGTGGCCAAAATACTGCAGCTCAGATTTGTTAAAGTGACATTTAGCACGGTTCAGTTTCAGTCCAGACTTTCTGATAGTTCTCAGAACAGCCTTGAGGTTCTCATCATGCTTGTTTTGGTCCTTGCCATAAACCAGTATGTCATCCATAACAACTACAGTGCCTTTGTGTCCAATTAGAAGTTTGCTCATTTCCCTTTGGAAAATTTTGGGCGTTGAAGTAACCCCAAACGGTAATCTATTAAAACAGAATCGTCCTACTGGAGTTATGAATGTGGTCAGCTTCACGCAGCTTGGGTCCACAGGGATTTGCCAACCTGAGGATGCATCCAAAGTAGAAAATACGCTGGCTCCTGAGAGTTTGGGGGCAATATCCTCTAATGTTGGGAGAATAAAGCGCTCACGTTTTACAACTTGATTCAAACGTTTGAGTTCAACGCAAATCCTGACAGAACCGTTCTTTTTTACAACGGGAACCATTGGGGCACAACATTCCGTTGGTTCGGTGACTTTGGAAATTATCCCTAAGGACAGCATGCGCTTCAGCTCCTGTTCGACCTTCGGCAACAGGGGAAAGGGAATTATACGAGGGCTGGCTAGACTATAAGGAGTGGCATCTGACTTAAGTTCAATTTTCACTGGTTCACAGTTTAGCAAACCAATGTATCCATAGACATCATTATGGACTGCGATTTTGAACTTGACTAACCTGCCCTGTATGGGGAGAGTGATGCACCATCTGTCCTCAGAAGCAGACTCATTCATTACAGATCCAAGGAAAAATGCATCACTAGTCTCCGTGTCACACACCACCAGTTCTTTGACATTTTTAGTTTTACATGCAATGGCAAAATGTCCCAGTTTATTGCATCTCCTGCATCGCTTATCTCGTGCGGGGCAATTATTCTCTGCGTGTGTGCGATTACAGCGTGTGCAGTCTATGGCTTGTTTCCTCTCACCAGCCCTTTCCTTATTTGGTGGTCCCGTAAAGCGCCTCGTGCCTTTCCGGTGTCCATGTACTGCGTTCACTTCAGCAGCCGCTCCCCCGCTGGCATTTTGGGTCTTAATGAGCTCCGACTGCCGCGCGATCTGGACCGCTTTGTCCAAAGTCAATTCAGGTTCCATTTGTAACCTCTGGGAAACATCACGATCTGAAATCCCAATGACGACTCTGTCCCGTATTTTTTCCTCTGTTTGCACCGAACTCGCAGTATTCCGCCAATTCATAGAGGCATCTCACAAAAGCCTCAACAGTTTCTCCCGATCTCTGTGTGCGCTGGTGAAAACAGGCTCTCTCATGTATG
>CM070828.1:41922957-41925457 GCA_036326025.1 Chrosomus eos
TTTTCAGTGGTTGCAATGGGGTTGGTCGGGTTGTTAAAGGGTATCTATCATGGCATTTTGAAAATTGCCTTTCATGTAGTGTGTAACATAGATCTAAGTGAACAAAAACATCCTGCAAAGTTTTAAATATGAAAGTTCACCGTATACAAAGTTATTGTCTCTCAAAAGTAAGAGTCGACTCTGAGTCGCTGATATGAATCGATAGACGAACGATGCATTTTCTCTAACTTTCGTACGTCACTTGTACAAATTATTTGAATAAGACACACCCACTCATTGCTCGCGCCAGACACCAGTGAAAACATCATGTCGACGAGCTGTTCTGAAGTGCGAATCAAAAGCGAACTTTTTTTTTCACTGCCCAGAGACGAGTATGTGAAGAATCTGGCTACAGTTTATATTTACAACTATACCACACAAGTATAGCCACCTTGAGCTGTGTTCACGTTATTTTAATGAGGATTCCTTTACAAACATAAATGCTTTCAAGTCGCATTCGCAAGTCGGTTGACACTGAAGGAACGTTTAGTACCAAGTTTATTTGGATCGGCTTCCTCCTCCGAATCACAACCTGTAAGTACTATTAATAATTGTTGCTTTTAATGGGTTTTGTAGCATGCTCAATGTGTGTGTGTGTGTGTGTGTGTGTGTGTGTGTGTGTGTGTCAGGGGGTTTGTTGTATACTGCGCGCATACATAGCGAGCGCACGGGAGAGAGCGAGAGACACTCGCAAGGTCTCTCGCTCTCTCCCTTTCTACCGTGCTTACGTGCGCGCGCGCTATGTTTGTTATCCGCGCAGTATGTTCTGTCTCGCACGCGCCGCGCGTTATAGATTCCGGGAGATTTGAACTAATTCGCGGGCATCAGGGAGACGCTATCAATATGCGGGAGACTCCCGGAACTTCCGGGAGACTTGGGATGTCATGTCTGTGTGTCTGTGTGTGTGTGTCAGTTACGCTTTCGCAGCTTAGGTCAAGCTGTGTGTGTGTGTGTGTGTGGTGTGTGTGTGTGTGTGTGTGTGTGTGTGTGTGTGTGTGTGTGTGTGTGTGTGTGTGTGTGTGTGTGTGTTTTGAAATATGTAAAATGTTTGTCGTTGTTATTGGAGTTGTCATAAAGAATAGAGCGTATTCTAGTACTGCAGTGCTTTATCAATATGTTTAAGCTTTGGGTTAAGGCGAAAAATAACTGACTGGGTCGTCTGACCAATCACTGCCGATTAGCGGCACGCAAAGGCGGGGTTTGAAAAATGAGTCGTCAAACGAATCATTAGGGAATCGCTGAGCAAATCAGGTAAAAATAAATGCATATTATAAGACAACAAAAGTGTTTTTTGTCATTGCATGCATGTAAAACTGTTGTTGGGGACTCCCAGAACAATATTAGGAACATTTTAAATGCCATAATAGGTACCCTGTAAGAAGTTATGAGGTTGCTATGGGGTTACTAGGGTGTTCCGAGTCATTGTAAAGGGTTTCTAGGATGTTCTAGGTGGTTGCTAAAGGGTTGCTAGGGTGTTCGAAGTGGTTGCTAGGCTAGGTGTTTTCTTCCTGTCTGTTGTGAAAAGAGTGTCTGTGATCTTCTGGTCTGTAGATGTGCCTCTGTTTCCTCCTCCAATGTGTGTTTCTAAGATCATGTTCACCTGTTTTCTGCTGCATCTGATCACTGAGTAAAGCACTAGCACACAATTCTCATTAGCAGCACAAAGACTCTTTCTGTTTCTATGGGGTTGTTAAGAAGCTCTAAGAAGTTTTTATGGGGTTACTAGGGTGTTCTTAGTGGTTGCTTTGGGGTTGCTAGGGTGTCCTTAGTGGTGGCTATGAGTTTGCTAGGGCTATGAGGTCACTAGGGTGTTTTGAGTGGTTGCTTTGGGGTAGCTAGGGTGTTCTTAGTGGTGGCTATGAGTTTACTTGGGCTATGAGGTCACTAGGGTGTTCTGAGTGGTTGCTAAGGGGTTGCTATGGTGTTCGAAGTGGTTGCTATGAGTTTACTAGGGCTATAAGGTCACTAGGGTGTTCTGAGTGGTTGCTAAGGGGTTGCTAGGGTGTTCGAAGTGGTTGCTATGAGGTTACTAGGGCTATAAGGTCACTAGGGTGTTCTGAGTGGTTGCTAAGGGGTTGCTAGGGTGTTCTTAGTGGTGGCTATGAGTTAACTAGGGCTATGAGGTCACTAGGGTGTTCTGAATGGTTGCTAAGGGGTTGCTAGGGTGTTCTTAGTGGTGGCTATGAGTTTACTAGGGCTATGAGGTCACTAGGGTGTTTTTGAATGGTTGCTTTGGGGTAGCTAGGGTGTTCTTAGTGATGGCTATGAGTTTACTAGGGCTATGAGGTCACTAGGGTGTTCTGAGTGGTTGCTAAGGGGTTGCTAGGGTGTTCGAAGTGGTTGCTATGAGTTTACTAGGGTGTCCTTAGTGGTGGCTATGAGTTTGCTAGGGCTATGAGGTCACTAGGGTGTTTTGAGTGGTTGCTTTGGGGTAGCTAGGGTGTTCTTAGTGGTGGCTATG
>CM070828.1:41930457-41935457 GCA_036326025.1 Chrosomus eos
TATGGGTGTAAAGTCTTAAAGAGGATGTTATACCCTTTTACAGTCTTGATTTTGTTTTTAGGCTCGTTTTTCCTGCTTGAATGTTGATTATTTTCCTCATATTCTCCATTGTTGCGGCTCCTCTCTTCCCAGTCTGTCAGTAACGCTCTGTTTACTTCCAGTCTCTATGAAGCCCCTCCTTCTGGAAAGCACACTGTGCTCTGATTGGTCGGCTGGAGCAGTGTGTTGTGATTGGTCAAGAGCTTCGAGTGTGTTTGGGAAATGTCTCGCCTCTTATCATAACCGCCAGCTTCAACCATAGAGTGTATAGAAATATGGACGTGATGTTGATGTTTCTGAAGAGCGTTTTTGTGGGCAGAGCCGGCCGTCGCCATCTTGGATAAACTCCCAAATAAACGAGATAAACTCCCGGAAAATTAAAATGTGCAGCAAGGCGGATTAGCTGCGATGACAAGATGCTAACAGACAGCAGACAAACGGCTAGTAGTGACATCAGCATCAATCCACCTGTCACTCAAGTGGCCACTCCCTTAATTATGCAGAATTTTAAGGCTTAATATAATTTAAACGGATGAGATATAAAAAAGTTCACCGTCGACATGAAGAGCAACATTAGATATATAGACCAAAACCACTTTTAGCACCAGACTGTAAACATGTGTTTCTCTGCTGTAAAGTTATGCATTTTAACATGCGGGTCTATGGGATTGAGTCTCTAGTGGCCAGTGGAGGAACTGCAGTTTAATCACTTCAGTGTTAATGATGAGAGAGAGAGACAGGAACGTTGCCGCTTGGTTTTAACCATAGACTAGAAAAATATGGACAAAGCATCTGACGTCACCCATAGACTTTCTGAAGAACGGTTTTGAGGCCGTTTATGGGGCGTATGGGCGGCGCCATCTTGGAAAATCTTTTCAGAAAGGACACAGAGGTGGTATGATGTGTTGGGTCAGATCATGGCCGAGACGTCAAATATCAGGAACTCCACTCGGCGCAGCCCGTTATCAGCTGTCAATCAAGCTGTCAATTAAAGTTAACCACGCCCTTATTTGTCATACATTTTATATCTAAATACGATCTAAACTAACGAGTTAGAAAAAAATCCACCCCCCTCACAGTAGTCAGGCACTCGGAACCTATTGAAAAATACAATAAAAGTCCATGGGACCAACCTGTAAAAACGTCTCAGGTTACAACTGTAACCTATGTTCCCTGAGAACAGGGAACGAGACAATACGTCATTGACGCAATGGGGAACACCTCAGGCGTGACAGGTGTCTGAAATCAAGTATCAACTCACAGCAATCATGTTGACCGGCGACAGCCCGTGCATCATCAGCTCGAATGATGAGCGCGCAACCAGGATGTATAAAAAGTAGGGGTGGAACGGTACATGTATTCGTATCGATAGACGAGAGAGAGAGAGAAGAGGAGAGGAGAAGAGAGAGAGAGAGAGAGAGAGAGAGAGAGAGAGAGAGAGAGAGAGAGAGGCGCGATGAACAGTCAGTGTTTGTGTGTGTGTGTGTGGTGTGTGTGTGTTTGCGCGCGTGCAGGAGGAGAGAGAGAGAGAGAGAGGAGGAGGAGAGAGAGAGAGAGAGAGAAGAGAGAGAGAGGCGCGATGATGTCTGCGCGCGCGTGTGCGAGAGAGAGGCGCGATGAAGAGTCAGTGTGTGTGTGTGTGTGTGTGTGTGTGTGTGTGTGTGTGTGTGTGTGTGTGTGTTTGCGCCGTGCAGAGAGATCTCTCGTGCGCGATCCAACAGTGGAAACATACTCCGTCATTTTTTCATACAGGACATCATTAAAACTGCAAAGTGTTTACTGTTTACTTTTGTGTACACTTGCAATAAAACACAACATTGTGCTTTTGTCACACTCTAAACTCGTGTCAAACTGTAACCTACAAATGTTAACAAAAGTTTTTAAAGGTAGTATTATTTTATACGGAAATCAATTATTTATAATTCAGATGAGAATAAAGTTAGGGTTAACTAAAATGAAGGAAAACAAATATATTGATCTGAAAGAGCAAATTAATTTTAAATTCATTCAGGTACAATTACCAAACATATCTCAAGGTCTTTTCATCTTTTTAATAATTTAATAAATAAACTAATTATATAAAACTCCTGTCAGTGCACTACAAATAAACTGGTTCTATGCCTTTATTAATAAAACTTATTTAAAAAATACAAGGCTTAAGACATTTTAAAAATGCCTTCTGCATTTTTGTTTTGCTTTTCACTCCATTGTACCGAAATCGTACCGAACCGTGACGTCTGAACCGAGGTATGAACCGAACCGTGACTTATGTGTACCGTTCCACCCCTAATAAAAAGGGGTGTTTTGAAACCGTGACAAAATCCTATCGTCTGAAGGGACTGTTGCAGGCAGGCCCCGAGGTATGGCAGAGAGACGTATTGTCTCGTTCCCTGTTCTCAGGGAACACAGGTTACAGTTGTAACCTGAGACGTTCCCTTTCGAAGGGAACTCAACAATACGTCATCGACGCAATGGGGAACGAAATACCCACGCCGCCATACTGAGGGGAGTGCATGCCCAATGGCAGTGACAACTGTCAGAACCAGTAATAATAATAATAATAATTCATTACATTTGTATAGCGCTTTTCTGGACACTCAAAGCGCTTTTACATAGAAGGGGGGAATCTCCTCAACCACCACCAATGTGCAGCATCCATTGGATGATGCGACGGCAGCCATATTGCGCCAGAACGCCCACCAACACCAGCTTACTGGTGGAGAGGAGACAGTGATGAAGCCAATTAGTATTTGGGATGATTAGGAGGCCATTATGGACAGAGGCCAAGGGGCAAATTTGGCCAGGATGCCGGGGTTACACCCCTACTCTTTCGAAAGACATCCTGGGATTTTTTGTGACCACAGAGAGTCAGGACCTCGGTTTAACGTCTCATCCGAAGGATGGTGCTATTTTGACAGTATAGTGTCCCCATCACTATACTGGGGTGTTAGGTCCCCCACAGACCACAGGGATAGCCCCCCTGCTGGCCTCACTAACACCTCTTCCAGCAGCAACCTGGTTTTCTCAGAAGGTCTCCCATCCAGGTACTAACCAGGCTCAGCCCTGCTTAGCTTCAGTGGGCAACCAGTCTTGGGCTACAGGGTGATATGGCTGCTGGCCACAAAGTAACACAAAGGACACTAAAAACCACTCACCCTAGGTCACGTTGGGCTGTCAGTGACAGCACTCCCTACCGGTCATAGCCCAAGCTAATGACCGAGAAAACTGCCAGAACATAGTTCGTGGGAGGTAAATCTGGGCCAGCTCAGAGGCTTAGGACCACAACTTCCTAATAGAAGGGGTCCCTTCTAGGGAGTGTGGCTAGGGGACCCAAGGGACTCCCAACCAGTCACTATTCAGGAGAGCATGACTCCTGAAATGCCACCAGGCTGGCCTGGTGATCTAAACTAAGACGCACAGCCTGGCCAATGCCTGTCTGTCCGAGACAGAGCCTCTGGAAACTGCCTTGGAAAGGCATCCAAAACCGAAGGCCTGCAAAGCTGGCAGAAACCATTCAGTTCTGGAACACAGAGACGGGACCCCCTAGAGAGTGTAACTCAACCTCAAGAAAAGACGGAAGTCGTCCACACAATCCATGGGTCTACCCAGTGCTCGATCTGAACACTGAGGAAGTAAAAGAGACCTGATTACCCCCTATGTGGGAGCTCCAGTACATGAGAGCTCATATCTGGAAGGCCGGTGAGGCTTCACCGCAGCGAAATTGGCCCGCGGATGTAGATGAAGCCGCACGGAGAATGGGTTCTTCCATGCCTTCTCGATCTCGGAGTGGAGATCGGGAAGGAATGGAAGGCTCGTCCGAGCTGGTGGCTTACGGGTGGGGAGGAACCACAAGCAGGTTCCTCCCGGACGCGCCTCCACTGCAACTGCAATCTATTGGTAGCAATCAACCCGGAAGCCGCAACACTACTGGCTCCGTGATTGGTAGATAGGTGGAGGGTGGCACAACAGACCAAAACACAAAATGACAACATCTACATTAGTTGAGGGCTGCAACTTCACTTTTTAAATGACAATATCCTGGCCGGACTACTGTTGTCAGTGATATAAGTATTTGAAATTAACATGATTTATTAATGTCTAGTAACATTTCAGGGCCATTTTATGATTAATTGAAATACATTTCTTACATACAGCTCCTTTAACGCCCCTTTCCAGATGATCTGCCAGCTCCATCTGAGAACCCCACGAGCTCAAGCGCCGCTGAGCCTCAGCTCGAGCGGGACCGAAACCGCGGGGATCAGATGCCTCGCCCACTTCCCTCGAGAACTCCCCGCGCGTGCTCTTCTCCCAGGCAGAAGACGCACAGATCGTGTGAATCCTCCGGTGTCAAATATCTGGGACACGGGTCAACACACTTGCGGAAAATATTTCTCCCCTTCTCTGCACGTTTCATTTTGGTTGACTACTCAAAAACAGACAAACAGTCCCTGAAGACGAAAAGGATGTTGTCACGGTTTCAAAACACCCCTTTTTATACATCCTGGTTGCGCGCTCATCATTCGAGCTGATGATGCACAGGCTGTCGCCGGTCAACATGATTGCTGTGAGTTGATACTTGATTTCAGACACCTGTCACGCCTAAGGCGTTCCCCATTGCGTCGATGACGTATTGTTGAGTTCCCTTCGAAAGGGAACATGAATTTATGCTGTGAAAACGGACATTTTAACATGGGGGTCTATGGACATTTGCTCCCTTTTGGGACCGGCTCCTAGCGGAGTTTACATGTAGTGCAGTTTTTCGCACTTCCGGGTAGGCTTCATTTCTCAGATAAGAATGTTGCCGCTTGGTTTTAACACACTACTAACTAACTCAACCAGGCCCGCCCCTTTATTCTGCATATTAATTATTTAATTTAGGAATATTGTGACGTGTTCGTTCCCGAAAGAAACTCAAGACTACAATGGAGGCGTTTCAGGAGTTCAGAAACACTGATATAGAG
>CM070828.1:41940457-41942957 GCA_036326025.1 Chrosomus eos
ATTTGTCACTGAAAATGACCAGAACACACAACCGCACATGCTACACTCCGCTGCTGCCCCGGAAAAACAAACTGCTATTCTGCCCTATCACATGACTGTAAATGCTTATGCTTACGTAAAAACAATACAACTAACTTTTAAGTAGAAGACTACTTTAAAAATAGTTTTTTTTTAATTTACATATTATGTAAATTAATTAATTTAAAACTATATTAAGACTTTTTTTTTGTTTGTATTGTTTGGGATCCGCCCAGACAGACGTCAAGTTTCTATCGATTACAGATACATTTGATTTTCAAATCAATACATGTGCCATATAAACACACACACCTTTGTGTTGCGTTGACTTCGCCTTTCGTTAGCTCAGGCACATTATTCACAATCCTGTATTTCCGGACACTGAACTTTATCTCACACTTAGTTTCTGCTTTCACTCTTTCCCAACATCCCTTTTTAAATCTTTCCCTTGATTTCCTTCTCATTTTTGCTGGGAAGGGATTCTGCTCCATCACACATCATTATTGGCTTTCCAGCAGTGTGTGTGTGTGTGTGTGTGTGTGTGTGTGTGTGTGTGTGTGTGTGTGTGTGTGTGTGTGTGTTGTGTGTGTGTGTGTGGTGTGTGTGTGTGTGTGTGTGTGTGTGTGGTGTTGTGTGTGTGAGTGGAGAGAGGGATGTGACTACTGCTGTCTACTGTAGTAAAGGTGTATAATGAATAAAAGATGGGTCGGTTCTTGACTGACTGACATATGGTAAAACTATTGCAGACTAGTCCTATAGCATGACAGCAGGCGATTTACAGGCCTACCGTCCATCATTAACACACACACACACACACACACACACACACACACACACACACACACACACACACACACACACACACACACACACACAACACACACACACACACACACACACACACACACACACACACACACACACACACACACAACACACACACACACACACACACACACACACACACACACACAACACACACACACCTCTGCTGCCTTGAGCTGCTGTCTTGAATTCTAGAAACTCTGTGTTAAATCCTGCAACACTGAAGGAGGAAATGATGTGTGTGAAGCTTCATGAAGATCCTGTGTGTTGTGCTCAAATACACACACACACACACACACACACACACACACACACACACCACACACACACACACACACCACACACACACACACACACACCACACACACACACCACACAACCACACACCACCCTTAACGTGAAACACATTCGCACAGGGCAGATTCTCCTCGTGCTCCTTCTTGTATTTTTCATCCTTTTGGTTCTCCCTCACTGACACTCTGCACTTCTGCTGCCGTAATTACCGTAATTACAAGATCTTAACTTGTAAAAGCATTCATATCCTCGTTTATATCCTCATTCATATCTTTTTTCTGAGCAGTTTTCCCAGGCTTTTGCACACCTCATATCTTCTCAAGACATGAGAAGATGATTGACAGATCCTTCATAATCAAGTTTTCCACGATAAATAAATTACATCACGTCTCATAGAAAATGTATCATGGAAAACTTGTAAATTTAACTTAAAAATTGTGATTTAGGCCACGAAAAATCTAGAAAATAAATGAAAAACTATGTAGCTATTCTAGTAGAATATTTCTCAGTTCTAAAATATTTTATCAGCATATTGCTCTTTGTTGTATAGTATACTAGTCAAGTTGTAAACACCTTGCATAATCTGCGAATTATCAATAATTTAAATAAAATAAATAAGATCATAAATTATGTTTTTTTATTTATAGCACTGCAACGAAAATGTGTTTCAATAACAGATGTTTATAGTCACAAGATAGTTGTGTGGTCGTATATGCATTTGTATATGTATGCAAAGTTTACATGCACTTAAATGATTCTGTCATTAACTGGATGATCCACAATCCCAAAATATGATTTGTTTTTATGATGAGTCTCATGTTTGCCCACAGTTCCTCAGAAAATCTGAAAAATCCTCCAGGTTCTGCACATTCTCATGTTGATTTTTGACAAACAATTTGAAAATGATACGATATAAATGCAAATTATATTTCCGTAACAGTGCTAAATTTGATCACTAAATTAATATCAGTAATTTTTAAAAGACCAAATTTTGGAATCTCTGAAAAGCCCTGAATGTGCTCTTTACAGGACATCCAGACCTAAAACTGTGACATGTATGCCGTCAGAGAAATACAGTAAAATATAATGTCCTCTACAGAGGATAAAAGTATAATACGGCAACTAGTGCAGTAAATACAGTCAGTTTAATCAAGTTTATGTCACTTAACATTTATTTTAAGTCATGTTTATCATCGGACAGATGAACATCAATATGACTGTCCACTTTTACACATTTGGCTCAGGAAATGCAATGTGAGTTGCTTTAGATATAAGCATATTAGTCAATGAAAATCATCATTGACTAATCATATTATTTTTACTGTATTTTTAATTAAATAAATTCAGCTTTGATCACAGGAAT
>CM070828.1:41947957-41967957 GCA_036326025.1 Chrosomus eos
AAATCAAAATGTAGGCCTAAGTTTTGTAGCTTTTAGTATGAATATGTTAGGCTTAAAGTTATGAATAAGCTGGTGTGTTCTGATTTCAAAACAATGACTCGCATTTAGGAGATATACGCATTCAAAACTTCCACTAAAATGGATCAGGGATTTTTATGACATCACCGCAGACTTCAGCTTGTCATCACATCTTCTGTCCAATCAAATGCTCTCTAGAATCTAAAGCTCCGCCCCCTGTGCTATAAACACCACCTGGCCAAAGAGATCGTTGACGGTTGAGATTTTTTGTGATTGTTGGGGGCAAAAATCCTTGATTATGCGGCACGTTTTCTTAAATATTTATGCAATTTTATGCGATGAAATTGCGGGAACTTGGAAAAACTGCGGTTTGATGGAAAAGAGAAATAAAAGTGATTCCCCTGTTCCCTGTTCTCACTAGGCTACTGCCTTACTGTAAAGAGTCATTTCTTATTACTTCCTATGATAAGCAAGCACACTACATCACAGAAAGTGCTGGAATATTTCAGTTCATCTTGTTTTATTTCAGATAAACTTCTGTAAATAAAATATGAAAAATTTAAATGTGTGCTTCCTGTTTCAGGAATTTGACCCGGGATTGAGTGCGAGACAAAGATTTACTTTTCAGTATCTGCTGTTTTTAAACAGCAACACGCGTTTAAGGTCTGATTTACTGAGAACTTGAACCATCTTTTTAGCATGTCGTGAGTAAAAGTGATAAATGTTTTTTAAAAAACATAATTAATTATTGTGGCCTGAAATCACCTAGTTTTAATCTGCATTGCTATTTGTACTCGTGAATATGCAGGCCACAAGAAGTAATTATTATAATGACATTTTTTAAATCACTTTTACACACGACATGCTATCCGGCAACAAAGGATTCTATTCATTATGCTAAGCTAAGCTAGCGGTGGCTCTGCCAGACTAAGACATGCGTTTGCCCACCTATCTAAATGTAGGGGAGACAGAGAATATCCCCTATTTCAAAAAACGGTGGCGTGTTCTTTTAACATTAGCTAATGCACTGTGTGAACTAACATGAACATTTGGTTACACTTTATTTTGATTGTCCACTTTACATATTCACTACCTCTCATTACCGTATTAGTAGACAGTTCGGGTCAGAATAAGTTGACATGTACTTGCAAAGTTATTTTTAGTCAGGAGAATATCTGTTGAAGAGCATAAAAATAA
Organism: Chrosomus eos; assembly: GCA_036326025.1. Classification (NCBI taxonomy): domain Eukaryota; kingdom Metazoa; phylum Chordata; class Actinopteri; order Cypriniformes; family Leuciscidae; genus Chrosomus; species Chrosomus eos. Next base: position 41,949,173 of record CM070828.1, read on the forward strand.
AGTGTATCAGATATTAAGCATAAAACCGTGGGCCCTATCTTGCACCCGGCGCAATTGACTTTGTACACCGACGCATGTATCATTCCTATTTTGCACCCGCGCAAAGCGGACTTTTTCCTCCACAGACACACGTCGGTTAACTAAGAAATACACTTGCACTTCCCGGGGCGGTTCAGCGCAAAGAGGAGGCGTGTTCCTGTGCAAACTTTCCCTCATGCTATTTTGCTGTTCTATAAAACAATTGCGCCACTGTCCAGAAAAAACTAGTCTAAAGTCTGTGGCGCGTTGCGCGTTGTTCATAATGCTATTTTAAGGGCGCATGCTTGACCATAATGTATAGCATTGCTCATGTAATCTACACAGATGCAGCAGTTTTTATTTTTGCAAATCATACATTGTAACAAGGAAATATATTACCACACGAGGGAAATCATTGTGGTGTCCATGAAGATGTGAAAAAATAGGCATAAATCTAGCTTACACATTTACCCAAATTTTTCAGGCAAATTGTAGTAATGATGGATCAGAGCTGTTTGCCCAATAGTGGACACATGTCAAGACACATATGTATATAAGGACATCTGACAATTTAGTTTGTCCGTCTTGAACCAGGAAAAAAAAATCTGAAGACTGCGAAATCACCTTTGCCATAATGTAAGTACATTAAAAACCTTACTCTTTAACTTACCAGTTAAGTTGAGCTTTCTCATATTTTTTTCTATTGATTTGGGTGGGTTTGTCCCATCCCCAATGTCACTTCTCTTTCTTTTACGGCCCTGACGAGAACATCGATCTCCTCGGCTGTGAACCGCTCCTGGCGCGCGCCTGGTAAATCCGCCATAATCAGTGGTACTCTAATTTGACCCATTTTTTCAGTAACGAGTAATCTAACGCGTTACTATTTCAAAACCAGTAATCAGATTGAAGTTACTTATCCAAGTCACTGTGCGTTACTATTTTTGTCATTTTCCTTAGTAAAAATATATATTTATTTCTTCTTGCATCTCGGGGAGTGTGCGCGACAAGTCACGTTTTCAGCATGAGGTTCACGTCACGTGTACGTACCACGCAGCGACACAAACGTAAACAACAATGGAGGGAGGAGAGAGATGCGCTTTTTCTAGCTGGAAATACAGTCACTATTTTGAGTTTGTGTCTGTCAGCTAAAGATGGCAACATTAAGGTCCGTTGTAAACTCTGTGCTGATGGCGACAAAGTGTTATCTACCAACAGAAACACTTCGTCGAATTTGAAAAAACATGGAGTCGCAGCACCGCACAGTCTAACTTACGCCCGTTTCACACATACTTGTCTCCGTCTGCAGTGCGTATGCGGTGCATATTTTTTCCCGTACCCATGTTAACAGGTTAGAGCTTTCACACTGCACGCGGGTGCGGTCCGTCGATCCGTTCCAGGTGCGTGAGTATACAGCAGTGCAGAGATCGTTTCCGCACCTAGTCTATTTTTGCTGTGCTGCACCGTGCTGAATTAAAGTGGCAGCGCATTGTTCACATTAAAATAGACATAGATTGACAAGAAACTGTATAAATTTCATCATATACGCAAAATTACAGTTAACGTGTTCTACAGTTACTAAATTACAGGGTCAAGAAAAACAAAAAAACAATATATTTTTATAAAAACAAGTATTTATATTAAGTGAAGTCAAGAAAGACTGTTTTTTCAGGAAATAGTTTTTAAGTTCAACTTTAAATGTCAGGAGATAGATTGTTGATATTACTGTTAAAAATACACTTCCAATAAAGTGAGTGTTGGCAAAACCGGTTGTCATTTTTATGTTGAGGTGGTGGGGGTGTTGTCGGCAACTGCTGAATGTAACTAATAAAAGTAACTTGTAAAGTAACTTAGTTACTTTTAAAATCAAGTAACTTGTAAAGTAACTTAGTTACTTTTAAAATCAAGTAACTTGTAAAGTAACTTAGTTACTTTTTCAAAGTAACTGTGGCAACACTGGCCATAATAATGACAATCCGCCATGCAACATGCGCTCCTGCTCTTAAAGGGTATGTTGGATGACGCTCTGATTGGTTTATTTTACGTTACGCCCAAACCACACCTATGAATAATGAAGCTACTTCAGACCAACCTCTTTTAGATTTGCGCCAGGCGCAAGAGGCATTTATCCTGCCGGGAAAATAGCAACAGCGCCGGGATCCGCCCACAAAGCTACTTGCGCTTTGCGCTTTGACACTTGCGTTTCAGATCGTTAAAATAGGGCCCCGTGAGTTTTCTGATTGGATGAGACCCATTTAAAGTTGCTAAAATAATTGATTTACAAACATCAGCAACTGTTAAATCCTTTAGTTTTACTTGTCTTTTAACGTGGTAAACTGTGACGATATTCCATTATAAAAAAAACTAAATATACTGTATATGTAAACTAAACTCCAAACTGACACCCTATAAAAACTAGTGGCCTTGTGTAGCTGTTTTTCACACGGTTTGATGTATTCTCGTGTGTTACACAGAAGGTGAATGTTCGCAGTGTGGTGTTTAACATGAGTAACGTCCACTGAGGACAGAAGCTCGAGGACTACAGCTTAACTCCCCCGAGAAACCAGAACTCTCCCGCAGCCGCTGCATTAAACTTTTACAAAGGTTACAATCAGTGTAGAGAATCCAGGAGTCCAGGTGTGTGTGTGTGTGTGTGTGTGTGTGTGTGTGTGAGAGAGAGAGAGTGTGTGTGTGTGTGTTTCTGTGTGTGTGACGTTGCTGTCTGTGTGTGTGTGTGTGAGAGAGAGAGAGAGAGAGAGTGTGTTTCTGTGTGTGTGTGTGTGTGTGTGTGTGTGTTTCTGTGTGTGTGACGTTGCTGTCTGTGTGTGTGTGTGTGTGAGAGAGAGAGAGAGAGAGAGAGAGTGTGTTTCTGTGTGTGTGTGTGTGTGTGTGTGTGTGTGTGTGTGTGTGTTTCTGTGTGTGTGACGTTGCTGTCTGTGTGTGCGAGAGAGAGAGAGTGTGTGTGTGTGTTTCTGTGTGAGTGTGTTTGAGAGAGTGAGAGATGGAGTGTGTGTTTGTATTTGTGTGTGTGTGTGTGTGTGTGTGTGTGTGTGTGTGTGTGTGTGTTCTACCGATCCTCTATTCTGTTGGTTTTTATGGCTGTGTTTGTAAAACTCTGTGTGTGTGTGTGTGTGTGTGTGTTTGTGTTTGAGAGAAAAAGAGAGAGTGTGTGTGTGTGTGTGTGTGTTTGTGTTTGAGAGAAAAAGAGAGTGTGTGTGTGTGTGTGTGTGTGTTGTGTGTGTGTGTGTGTGTGTGTGTGTGTGTGTGTGTGTGTGTGTGTGTGTGTGTGTGTGTGTGTGTATGTGTTGCCCCCGCTGGAGTCAGCGATGAGACACCGGTGTGTGAGGAGCACAAGTCAAGTGTCCGACTGAGACTCGGTAGAAGCGAGTGTGAGATGATAGGGATTCGCTGCGGAGAGAGAGAGCGTGTGTGTGTGTGTGTGTGTGTGTGTGTGTGTGTGTGTGTGTGTGTGTGTGTGTGTGTTTCAGTCCCTGGTGGAAATCTCATCTTTAGGGAGCATCTTTGACTAGATGATCCTGCTCATCGCTGATGTTGAGTCTCTCTCTCTCTCTCTCTCTCTCTCTCTCTCTCTCTCTCTCTCTCTCTCTCCTCTCTCTCTCTCTCCTCTCTCTCTCTCTCTGTCTCTCTCTCTCTCTCTCTCTCTCTCTCTCTCTCTCTCTCTCTCCCCTCTCTCTCTCTCTCTCTCCCTCAAATGCAAATGTTTTTTATTGGCATGACAATTGTTTCAATGTATTGCCAAATTTTTTTTTTTATTTTACCTTTATTTTACCAGGAAAGTCCCATTGAGGTTAAAAACCTCTTTTTCAAGGGAGTCCTGGCCAAGAAGAATTCCAATCATCATACATGTACATATACATAAATAAAAATAAAATAATAAAAATGTCTCTCTCTCTCTCTCTCTCTCTCTCTCTCTCTCTCTCTCTCTCTCTCTCTCTCTCTCTCTCTCTCTCTCTCTCTTCTTCTCTCTCTCTCTCTCTCCTCCTCAGTGTCTCTCTCTCTCTCTCTCTCTCTCTCTCAGTGTCTCTCTCTCTCAGTGTCTCTCGCCCCCCAGAGAGCTCTCTGCTACCTGTCAGTGTTTCTGCCTCCAGGCGTCTGATCCAGGGAGGGAGGGGGGGGGGGGACCCGGCTGTCACTGTGCCCGCTGGAAGAGTCACCTTTCTGGGATATGAATCCTAATGAGGTGGGGGGGGAGCCAAGACAGATGGGGAGAAGTGGAGGTCTGACAGGCCGGCGCACCGCTGAGCTGCCACATTATTTTTGGTCATAGTTACTTAAAAATACTGTGCTATGAATCCAGCAGAGGCACAACAGAGGCTCACGCACGGTCACAAGATCATATTTACCTGATCTGAGGACGGATGGAAATATGATATCACATAATTCATATGAAAAAATAGTAGCGTTCAAAAATATGGGGTTTCGAAAGGTTTTTGTATGTTTTAGTCTAAATACAGATCAGATCAAAAATACAGTAAAAATTTTGAAATATTATTAAAATGTTATTCCTGTGATCAAAGCTGAATTTATCATCATTACTCCAGTCTTCAGTGTCACATGATCCTTCAGAAATCACTATAATATGATGATCTGATGATCAAGAAACATTTATGATTATAAATGTTGAATTTTTTGGTGAAAACTGTGATACATTTTATTTTTCAAGATTCTTTGATGTTCAAAGTTCAAAAGAACAGAATTTATTTGAAATAGAATCTTTTGTAACATTATAAATGGCTTTAATGTCACTTTTACTGTAATTTTTAATGTCACATATTAATTCCTTTAAAAAAAACATTCTGACCCCAAACATTTTAACGGTAGCATATAATAAATGAACAAAGGTCATTTATTTCAGTGAATGAAAGGTCTCACTTTATTACTTTCTTGCTGTAAAGTAAAAACTCAACTCGTTTATATACACACACCTGTGATGTCATTCATTTAGTTTTACTGTGCTATTCCACTATAAACAAACTATGTTCATGTAAATATTAATACAAAATACTCCAAAAACACCCATTAATATCTAATTCTTTGTTCCACTTTGTTCTAGTTCCACTTGTTTCTTAGTTTCAATATCATGCATTAAATTATTAAAATATATGTCATTATTAAAATGTATATAAAAATAGTGGTTAGGCAAAATCTTGTAATCTTAATTATGTTATTTAATACGTTACTATTATTAATATAACATGACTATTATACAGTTATACATTCATGTATCTGCTAGTCTCCAGAATTGAAGCTCTTCTTGAAGATTCGCTCTGAAACACATGGAAGTATCGCCGATTAATGAGGAAAAATTGTGCAGAAATCACTTCTCTCTCCTGTCAGCGCGATATAATATAATCTCATTCCTCTACTTCTACCTGACACCCATTACATGTCTGTCTCTCAGCCTTGAGATATCGGCCAGAATCGCATTAAAATGACAAAGATATAATCATAATTCCTCTAAACATCCCAGTCGTGCAGTTCTGCCGAATACATCTGAACAAACACAACTATACGACAGGCGAGAATCATATTAACCATATTAGTTGGCCATAGAAGGATGAATACACACAGAAACACACAAGAAACACACAAGGCCAGCGGGGGAATGAGGGTTTTACACCAGCAAAAGCTCTCAGTAGAGGTCGTGTGTGTGTGTGTGTGTGTGTGTGTGTGTGTGTGTGTGTGTGTGTGTGTGTGTGTGTGTGTGTGTGTGTGTGTGTGTGTGTGTGTGTGTGTGTGTGTGTCACTGGGCCTGGAGACACACATTCCAGCAAACATATACAGTATATATATATTTTTATATATATACATCACAGATGTTCACTGTAGACTTTAGAAGTGGACTAGCAAGTTCTGTTTGAGATATTCCAGATTTTTTAATCATATTGTTGTTGTTTTTACCGTTACATTTAAGGGGTGATGTTTAAAGTCACCATGAAATCAAAATTGACTTGTTTTTGTGTAATATTGCAGAGTTTATTCTAAATGATTGATCATTATAGTTTTAATAATGTTGAATCAGAATAAGTTCCTCTTGCAGCATCTCTTCTCTTCTCTGATGATGTGGGCGGGGCTATAACCTGTCACTCACATGAGATCAGCCAATAGCAAACCACCATCCAATCAATTCCTCACAGACACAATCAAGCCCCGCCCACATGTGTTCTTGTTCCTGAAGCGTTTCACTCGGATATATACGGCATATAGAGAAGAAAATACCAGTTTAATTTTAAAACCTCTGTTTTTATCAGGTCTTTTTTTGGCCATGCATGTTTTTAACTCTGAATGATTTTTGAGTGATTAGATCACAAAATATTTTGGCACCGTATTGAGAAATTTGTATTAACAGAATGTAACAATAATAGAATCAATATTAACATTAATAGAATGTTTATCAAAAGTTTTCTGGTCTAACGTTCTCCAAACATCGTTCATGAAACCTTTGGAATAATGGAGGCTTTTGTTTTGTAATCTGTATTTCTTTTATGTTTTTCAAGTACATGTATCTTAACCGGGGAAAGTGATTATGTGACTCTAAACTCCAATAACAGCCCAGAGGAAAGAGTAAGCCTTTAATATTAAACTGTTTTTATTCTGCAAACAAATGAAATGAACTGCCGTGTTGTTCTCTTTCCTAATCGATAATGCTGATACTTTATATTATCATAAGGTAAAGGTCAGCAAAATGCTAATGTAAGTTTCTCATCAAAACTGAGCCGGCGTGCAGAATCACAAAACCATTCATTTTATTTCACTTCAGGTGTAAAAACATTAATGTTGTTCAACTTTCAGCTGTTTGTTAGAAGCAAAGCAAAAAACTGATTTTTTCGTGAAGTTCTCAGCGAGTTATACATGGAAAACATCGCAAGGTTATTTGACAAGTGGACCATAGATTTTAAGGGCTCTCTGATTTGTGTTCTTCTAAAGTGAATCTGGCTTGTTCTGATTTGAAATTGCACTGATGTAATTAGCCATTAGCGCTGTGATTGTGATTTACTGTTTGTTGCGTTCTCTCGAAGTCGAAACAGAGAATCTTTACCAGTGTAATTTTCTGTTAACAAAAGACAGAATCTGAGCACCTTCAGCACTAATGTGAAGAAGTCCATACAGGCACTCTGTTAAAGGGACTATATGGAACTTTTTCCCCAAAATAAACGTAACAATAGCCTTTTTATTTTACCATTTATGACTCAAACATCTCCTGTTGAGCATACTGACACCTTGTCCGCTCACAGTGGGTACACCTATAAGCCTGTATCCTATTTTTCCTATTTTCTGTCGGGTCGGATTTTCCCGCGCTGTCTGCGGATGTGACGTCAAGCACGTTCATGTTAAACGTTTCAGATCACTCTGCCACCACCGCTAGTCAGCAAGTAGCCTACACTCGCAAACTTATCTCAAACAATATATGTTTTTGACTGTTCTTACCTCTGTAAACATAATGTTGACCTCCTTGCAGGCAGCAGATGACTTGTGAAGTGTGCACGCACGTACGAGCGCTGCGAGCAGTGTTGCCAGGTCCGTATGCCTGCACTGTTTCCGCGGGTTGTTTGTGTAGTGCACGGGTTGACACGATTGTTTTACTCACTGGAACATGATTGTTATCGGGAAAACACCCGGGAACGCTATTTGACTATTTTTGGCCGTGATTGGGTTAGTTTTGATGAGCAATTGGGCTGGTTTTCTTGTGCAGACCTGGCAACCCTGGCTGCGAGAGCGAGCAGAAAGGAAGATCAGTTCTGTTTTTTGGCCACAGGTGTCAGTCGCGAGTTTAAATTTCAGAAAAAACGCATATAGCCTCTTTAACAAAAGACAGAATCTGAGCACCTTCAGCACTAATGTGAAGAAGTCCATACAGGCACGGATGTTTGGTGGTTCATTTTAATTAACTTTTTTGTTCGACACATTATTATTCATTTATATCTATAATATTCTTAAAGCTGCTCAGCTAACAGGGAATGTTCTGGCAATGTTTTCTCGTTCTTCAAGTGACGTAAATAAGTTCATTAAAAGTTATCTGGTGTTTAGTAACGTTCTCAAAACGTTAGCACAAAAAACGTTATTTAGTACGGAGCCCTGCATATGACATGCAGACAGTGTGTGTATATAGCCTATATAGCATGGCTACAAATTAGGAATTTCTTCCCTCGTTTTACTAAATCATGCGGACGATATAATAATTTCTTCCCTTGTTTTACTAATTGTAGGCCTATGTACGATATAATCATTTGTTCACTTGTTTTTCTAAATCTTGCAGACGATATAAGCGTTCCCTCGCTTTACTAAATCGTATATAAGCCTAATAATTCGATATACTTATTAATTCTCCGTTTTACTAAATTGTGCGTATGATCGCTTTACTAAATCATAAGTAGCCTACAATATAATTCGTTCCCTCGTTTTACTAAATCGCACATACGATATAATTTGTTTTGCTAAACAGTACTTACGATATAGCCTATACTAATTCATTCCCTTTTACTAAATCGTACATACGAAATAATAATTTGTTTTACTAAATCGAATGTATGATATAATAATTCAACACAATCTCATGAAAGTGTGTATAGTGTAAAGTGTGTGTGTGTGGGGGGGGGGGGGGGTGTACGTATTACACGAAATAAAGTGCGCATCATAAGCATGCAAAAACTATTTTTGTTGTATAAATGCGCACTTTCATGATATCGGGCTAATTCGTTCGCTCAATTTACTAAATAGTATGTATGATATACTAATTAATTCCCTTGTTTTATTAAATAGTGAGTAGGATCGCTTTACAAAATCGTACTTACGAAATAATAATTAGTTCCTTTGTTTTACTAAATTGTTCGTACAATACAATAATTTGTTCCCTTGTTTTACTAAATCGTACTTTCGATATAATAATTTGTTCCCTCGTTTTACGAAATCGTACTTACAATTGAATCATTTGTTCCCTTGTTTTACTAAATCGTACTTACGATATAATAAAATGAACTCCTTCGTTTTACTAAATAGTACGATCATTTTACTAAATCGTACGTAAGATATAATAATCCCTTCCCTCGGTTTAGTAAATTGTGCGTTTGATCATACGTATGATATAATAATTCGTTCCCTTTTTTTACTAAATCGTACTAACGATATAACTTGTTTCCTTGTTTTACTTGTACGATATAATAATTCACTCCCTAGTTTTGATTAGCGCACGAAAACACAAAAATAACTAATTATTTTATTGTGCAGAGGGAATGAATTAGTAGAACGTGCTGATGTATTTGTAAGTCATGAAACAATTGGTTTATTTGTGGCCATGATATACATTTTTCCGGCATGTCACGTAAGAGGCTCCGTAATTTAGACGTTTTTTATGATTTAGTTGGACGGTCATCTAGGCAAGGCAAGGCAAGGCAAGTTTATTTATATAGCACATTTCATACACAATGGTAATTCAAAGTGCTTTACATAGGAGAAAATAAAATAATCAAAACAAATAAGAATAATTAAAACATTTTAGAATAAGAAATAAAATAAAGTACAGTAAAAACAGTCGGACGAACAGTGGCACAGTGCTCATTCAGTAAATGCATGGCTAAACAGAAGTGTTTTGAGTCTGGATTTGAATGTGACTACTGTAGGCGCACATCTGATCTCTTCTGGAAGCTGGTTCCAGCTGCGGCTGGCATAGTAGCTAAAAGCAGACTCTCCTTGCTTAGAGTGAACCCTTGGTATTTCTAACTGATGTGATCCTAATGATCTGAGTGATCTGTTGGGTTTATATTCAGTGAGCATATCTGCAATATATTGAGGTCCTAGCCCATTGAATGATTTATATACCAGTAATAATACTTTAAAATCAATCCTAAATGTAACTGGGAGCCAGTGTAAAGACCTGAGGACTGGTGTGATATGTTCATATTTTCTGGTTCTGCTCAGAATCCTAGCAGCAGCGTTCTGTATGAGCTGCAACTGTCTTATGGTCTTTTTAGGAAGGCCAGTGAGGAGTCCATTACAATAATCCACCCTGCTGGTGATGAAAGCATGCACAAGTTTCTCTAAGTCTTGACTGGAAACAAAGCATCTAATTCTTGCAATATTTTTCAAATGATAGTATGCTGATTTAGTTATTGCTTTGACATGACTATTGAAACTAAGGTCTGACTCTAGAGACACACCAAGATTCCTGACTTGATTTTTAGTTGTTAGACCTCTAGAGTGAAGGTATGCATTCACCTTGAGAACTTCATCTTTGTTTCCAAACGCAATGACTTCAGTTTTGTCTTTGTTTAACTGAAGATAGTTTTGGCACATCCAACCATTTACTTCATCAATGCATTGGCACAGGGAGTCAATGGGGCTGTAATCGTTAGGCGATAGGGCTAAGTAGAGCTGTGAGTCGTCTGCATAGCTGTGGTAAGAGATTCGGTTCTTTCTCATTATTTGGCTCATCGGGAGCATATACAGGTTGAATAGGAGTGGTGCAAGAATTGAGCCTTGGGGGACTCCGCATGTCATGGATGTCCACTCAGACTTATGGTCTCCTATACTCACATAATAACCTCTCCCTTCTAAGTAAGACCTGAACCATTTTAGGACTATCCCAGAAAGCCCCACCCAGTTTTCCAGCCTGTCAATAAGTATGTTGTGATCGACAGTGTCAAATGCAGCACTGAGGTCGAGTAGTACCAGCACTGATAATTTGCCTGTATCAGTATTTAAGCGAATATCATTTATTATCTTTATGAGCGCTGTCTCTGTGCTGTGATGCGATCGGAAACCAGATTGAAAATTGTCAAAGTAACCATTCAAGCTTAAGAATTTGTTCAGCTGATTGAAGACAACTTTTTCAATGATCTTGCCTATGAAGGGAAGATTTGAGATCGGTCTATAATTGCTTAATATGGTCTTATCTAGATTGCTCTTTTTCAGGAGGGGCTTGACAACTGCAGTTTTTAGGGAGTTTGGAAAACTCCCAGAGAGAAGTGAGGCATTTACCACTTCTAGGAGATCTGCTTCTAAACTGTTTAACACACTTTTGAAAAAAGATGTGGGAAGTGTGTCAAGGGAGCAGGTTGATGTTTTAAGGTGCTGTACGGTTTCTTCCAAAATTTTGCCATCAATTTCTTCGAAAACAGACATAGTAACTACTTTCTCAGGTAGTGGTCGGATCTGTTTGACCCCAGCGCAACTCAAGGATGAGCTGATCACCTTTCTGATGTTATTGATTTTCTCAGAGAAGAAAGAAGCAAACTCACTGCACTTGCTGTCTGAGAGCATTTCACTGGGAATCTGGCTTGGGGGGTTTGTCAGTCTCTCTACAGTAGCAAAAAGAGTGCGTGTGTTGTTTAAGTTGCTGTTTATAATATTTGAGAAGAAAGTCTGTCTAGCTTTGCCTAGTTCCATATTAAAAGCATGGATGCTGTCTTTGTAGATGTTATAATGGACTACAAGTTTTGTCTTCCGCCACATGCGCTCTGCTCTTCTGCATTGTCTTTTCATATTTTGCACTGCTGTTGAGTTTCTCCAAGGTGCTTTTTGTCTACCACTATTCTTCCTGACTTTCGCAGGAGCAATATCATCAATTACACTTTTAATTTTTGAGTTAAAAGATTCAAGGAGAAAATCAGCAGAGTCAGCAGATATGCTTGGTTTTAATGATATAGCCTTCATAAATAGCACACTAGTGTTCTCATTTAAGCATCTCTTCTTGACAGACACAGATCTAGCTTCAATGGCAGGAGAGATCAAAATATCAAAGAAAATACAGAAATGATCAGACAGTGCTACATCCTTAATAACAATCGATGAGAGGTTTAGACCCGTACTGATAAGTAGATCTAGAGTGTGTCCACGATTATGTGTGGGTCCATTTACATGCTGTGTCAGATCAAAAGTTTTTAAAACAGTTTTGATTTCTTTTGCCATATTGGTTTCTGCATTATCTATGTGAATGTTAAAATCTCCAGCAATGGCAAAACAGTTAAACTCAGAGGAAATTGTTGATAACAGTTCTGTAAAGTCCTCAGCAAAGGCTGGAGAGTATTTTGGAGGCCTGTAAACAATGATAAGTAAAATACGTGGAGCACCTTTTAACACAATACCCAGATATTCAAAAGATGGGTAATTCCCAAGTGATTTTTGCTTACATTGATAGACATCTTTAAAAAGAGCAGCTAAGCCCCGCCTCTCTTACCCGCTCTGCAAACACTCATAAAAGTAAAGTTAGGAGGGGGTGTTTCATTGAGGACTGTTGCACTGCAGCTGTCTTCTAGCCAAGTTTCATTTAGAAGCATAAAGTCCAGGTTGTATGTGGTTATTAAGTCGTTGACTAGAAGTGATTTATTTTTAAGTGAGCGGATGTTTAAAAGTGCTAACTTAACGGTCTTACTTTTTGTCCCCACAGCGATCTTAGTTTGGCGTGTAATAGGCACCAGATTAGATGGGTTTGCTGTACGGCTTTTGAAGGCCTTAGATTTTCTATCATGTAGTTGAACAGCAATAGGGAAAGATTCAGGCACACTGGGTTCCCGCTTGTTTTGTAAACATTTAAGAAAGTTACTGTTATCATAGCGGGGACCCGACACATATCACTGAGAGCTGGTATCAGTTGTTTTTGGTTCACCGCGAGCTGCTGGAGGAGGGTGTGAGCCCTGGCGCTGTGGCAGAGGCCGAAGAGCTCTCACAGGAGGAGGGGGAGGGCGAGCTGGGCCCGCAGGCTTTGGTGGTTGTGGGGCCTGCCGTTTTTTGGTTGACATCTGGGGGCTTGCAAAAGAGTGAGATAGTCTGGAAATCTAGGATTTTTATATGTTACTTGTTTAAAGCTGAAGCGTTTCCTCTTTGTCGCCATCTCTGTTCGAAATCTGCAATTGCAGTTATTCGCAGAATGATCAACTTTACGTGGGTTGTGCCTCGACACTGCGCGGATTAATCTAATGTTTTGAGGAGAATGTGTGGCTGTCAATCACCGCCCCGGTGTGATACTGGCATTCGCAATCACAGATTACACTTTTTGGATGTATGACCAACAATTTTCACCAAAAAATGTCATCTGAACAAGTAAGTAACCTCCACTTTTGATCTGACCAACTAAGGGGAAAAAAGTTGTGCAGTAAATCACGCTGATTAAATCTAACGATCGCTTATCACATTACGTCAATCCTTCCAACATCTTCACACTCATAGTCTACTTGCCGAGACTCTTCTTTATGTGTACAGATGTGACGTAATGACACAAAGACATGCTTGAATTTCTCGCGGAAATCCACCAGTACCACTGGAATTAAATACATTATTACAAGCTCACTGTTTTGACTCGAGCTACGGCAAGCAGAGAGTTTTGAACACTGGGTGGTTATGTACTTGCTTAAAAAAATGATTTTGGATCATTTTTAACCCCAAAAAGTGACGGACTGGAGCTTTAAGAACGTTCAGAGAACATTCAAATGTAACATTCCCATAATGTTCCCTTAACTTTCACATAACCAAGAAAAAAATGTCCATTCAAAAAATTATTGATATTAGCTTAAAAAAAAAATGTGTCCTTTAGATTTTAAGTGGAAATACTATTCAAATAGACATTTTATGATGACAAACTAAGATTAAAAAGTGTTTACCTTTGTTCACAAGGCGAAAATATTCAATACGATTGTTTTGCATGACATAGTGTTACGGGTGTGGTTCAGGCAGATGAAGAGGCAGCAGTCAACAAATCCAACTTCAATAATCTTTACTATAAAAACTCAGACAAGGAAAACAGGAGACATTTAACACAGCTAATGCATACGAGAACCGACAAGGAGTGAGGGAGAACACAGGGTTTACATACACAGAACAGATTGGGGAACACGACACAGCTGGGGCAAATGAACTAGACACAGGTGAATTAACTAAACAGTAACGAGGAGCGGGAAAATGGAAACAGGACTGAACCAAATACACAAAGAACGGGGGAAACTCAGGACACACATGTAACATAACGCCCCCTCCAAAAAGGCGCGTCCTCGCGCCGTATAACTTCACTAGGGGTGGGGGGGCAGGCGCCCTGGAGGCTGACGAGGGCGTGGCCTACCCCGAGCAGGAAGCCTCCAGGGCGGAGCAGGCCGGTCAGGGGGCCATGGCGGAGAAGGAGACCACCCCTCGGGAGGTCCTGGTGGAGAATCCCCTTCAGGCGGCCATAGCGGAGACGCCCCTTCGGGTGGCCAGGGTGGAGACGTGCCTTCGGGTGGCCAGGGTGGAGACGCCCCTTCGGGTGGCCAGGGTGGAGACGCCCCTTCGGGTGGCCAGGGTGGAGAATCCCCATTGGGCGGCCATGGCGGAGACGCACCTTCAGGTGGCCTATATCCCCCCCCAAAATTTTCTTGGGGGGAGTGCCAGGCTCAGGGACGTACATAAGGACAGGCTTGGGGAGTGCTGGACGAGACCAGCGGAGAAGGCTCTGTAGGGCTGGAAGGGACCAGCGGAGAAGGCTCTGTAGGGCTGGATGGGACCAGCGGAGAAGGCTCTGTAGGGCTGGATGGGACCAGCGGAGAAGGCTCTGTAGGGCTGGATGGGACCAGCGGAGAAGGCTCTGTAGGGCTGGATGGGACCAGCGGAGAAGGCTCTGTAGGGCTGGACGGGACCAGCAGAGACGGCTCTGTAGGGCTGGACGGGACAAGCGGAGAAGGCTCTGTAGGGCTGGACGGGACCAGCGGAGACGGCTCTGTAGGGCTGGACGGGACCAGCGGAGAAGGCTCTGTAGGGCTGGAAGGGACCAGCGGAGAAGGCTCTGTAGGGCTGGATGGGACCAGCAGAGAAGGCTCTGTAGGGCTGGACGGGACAAGCGGAGAAGGCTCTGTAGGGCTGGACGGGACCAGCGGAGAAGGCTCTGTAGGGCTGGATGGGACCAGCGGAGAAGGCTCTGTAGGGCTGGACGGGACAAGCGGAGAAGGCTCTGTAGGGCTGGACGGGACCAGCGGAGACGGCTCTGTAGGGCTGGACGGGACCAGCGGAGAAGGCTCTGTAGGGCTGGAAGGGACCAGCGGAGAAGGCTCTGTAGGGCTGGATGGGACCAGCGGAGAAGGCTCTGTAGGGCTGGATGGGACCAGCGGAGAAGGCTCTGTAGGGCTGGCTGGGATCAGCGGAGAAGGCCCGGGGCCGGCTGGGACCTGCAGTGAAGACCTGGGGCTGGACTCGTTGGCCAGAACTGATGTTCGTGTAGCCCACACATACAGGATCGCCACAGACATTACGATCAGTGCAGTGTCCTCTTGGATGTACTCACGTATGGTGTGCTCAGTCTCTAACGGGCAGGTGACGGGCTCAGGCTCTGGCGGGAAGGCGACGGGCTCAGGCTCTGGCGGGCAGGCGACGGGCTCAGGCTCTGGCGGGCAGGCGACGGGCTCAGGCTCTGGCGGGCAGGCGACGGGCTCAGGCTCTGGCGGGCAGGCGACGGGCTCAGGCTCTGGCGGGCAGGCGACGGGCTCAGGCTCTGGCGGGCAGGCGACGGGCTCAGGCTCTGGCGGGCAGGCGACGGGCTCAGGCTCTGGCGGGCAGGCGACGGGCTCAGGCTCTGGCGGGCAGGCGACGGGCTCAGGCTCTGGCGGGCAGGCGACGGGCTCAGGCTCTGGCGGGCAGGCGACGGGCTCAGGCTCTGGCGGGCAGGCGACGGGCTCAGGCTCTGGCGGGCAGGCGACGGGCTCAGGCTCTGGCGGGCAGGCGACGGGCTCAGGCTCTGGCGTGATGGAGATGGCTGGAGATGGTGGTTGAGTGGCGATGTCATCTACCTCACCTACGGTGAAGGGTGAGCCACACAACCACAGTACATGATCCAGATACTGGGCAAATGATCCTGGGAATGCCGCCGCTGGCGTTTGATGATAAAGGGTATCATCTAACCCAAACCAAAAGACGGTCTTTTGGACCTCTTCTGCCCAGCTTACCCTTCGGAGAGCTCCAGGAATTCAGCAACATACTCCTCGATGTGCCGGCCGTCCTAGAAACAGATCAGCTTGGAGTTGTTGGAATTTTGTAGGGGTGATGAAAATACCCATCTTGTTACTTTCTTTTAAGGTCGGTTCTTCTGTTACGGGTGTGGTGCAGGCAGATGAAGAGGCAGCAGTCAACAAATCCAACTTCAATAATCTTTACTATAAAAACTCAGACAAGGAAAACAGGAGACATTTAACACACCTAATGCAAACGAGAACCGACAAGGAGTGAGGGAGAACACAGGGTTTACATACACAGAACAGATTGGGGAACACGACACAGCTGGGGCAAATGAACTAGACACAGGTGAATTAACTAAACAGTAACGAGGAGCGGGAAAATGGAAACAGGACTGAACCAAATACACAAAGAACGGGGGAAACTCAGGACACACATGTAACACATAGATTGTTTGTGCATAAATATGGTGATGTCAGCTCTTCAGTATTTGTCTGTTCGTATATTCATTCATTACTTATAGCCTACGTGTGTGTGTGATAGAGGCGAACTCTCTCCTCTTGTCGAGTGAGTGTGTTTGCAGAGAAGAAGAGAACGAAGTGTAAAGTTGAGTTGATATGTGAGAAAATTGCGCTCATTTTCCCCGGGCATGTTCATTCATTTGTGCTAAAGCGCGCGGCCTAGTTCTCTGAGAAATAGAAAACGTGCGCGCCAAATTCACCTGCCAACTTCAATCCTGCACGAGCCGCCGGATCCCGATGCAAGCGAAACCAACCCAACATTTATTTCAATGCTCCAAAAATATGTATCCATGAAGGCAATTAACTTAGAAAATGTGCTAGAAGTGTGGAGTTCGTGCTGTTCTTGTTGGTTGCATTCTGCTTCAGTGTCTCCTTACATCAATCATTTTATCTCACAATAATGCATAGTCGAGCGGTCATAGGGTTAAGGTTAGTGTAACTCTAACTCTAACCCTGCGAGTCTACACTCAGATGTTTTCTGTCAGTCATTCGCAAGGGGGCGATGAAGGGCTTCAGTGGTTGAGTCAAATATCTGCCATCTATCAGATGTGAGAAGATGGACGTGAACTTTGAGGCGTTTGCTGAATTATTATGCGCTGCTATAGATGCGCTTTATTTCCTCTCATCTCCATTCTCCGTGCACGATTGCATGCATTCTGGTGAAAAGAAATAATCTCTCTCTCTCTCTCTCTCTCTCTCTCTCTCTCTCTCTCTCTCTCTCTCTCTCTCTCTCTCTCTCTGTGTACGTTTATGCGATGCTTAAGGATTTTGAAAAATAATAAGAAAAAGAAAAGTCATGAACGGAATGTGTCTCGCACACAGATTGCGCGTTTCATATTTTAACATCGCGGAGCAGCGCGCGTGAGACAAGATGCACTTTAAAGCCATTCAAAATTAATCTGTAACATTCTGTGAACTAGAATTGGAACAATGTGGTCTGAATTTTAAAACGCAGGAAAAGTTTTTTTTTTTTTACTCAATGCAAAATAAAATAATAGTAATGATGAATATGAGAGGTGTGTGCCAACTTTTGGCACCGCGAGGCGCGCATATGATAAATGACGCACGCATCTCCTAATCGAGATATTCACACATTCAGCGGTAAGAGAGAGAGAGAGAGAGAGAGAGAGAGAGAGAGAGAGAGAGAGGAGAGAGAGAGAGAGAGAGAGAGAGAGAGAGAGAGCGCTTTCGTGTGAGAGAGAACGCAACACAGTTTCTTTTTCAAACACGGAACGCGCGCGGTAATGAGGGCATTAAGCGCGAGCTCCAGCTGACAAAAGAACTTGCCACCGTTCGTTCCCACAGCAACTTTTCACCTCCGTAACGCCCGAACCCTGCGAATGGATGTGCAGTTGACTAATGACCAGGACCCCGAGAGCTGAGTCTGCGTGGTTTGCGTGATCACTCCGAGAGCGGGGGTTTATCGCTCCAGTGTGTTAAAGCAGTTCTTCCTCGCGGATGGGGTTCGGCTGGTGATTTGTGTCCGGTTTATGTTCACTCAACACGGGACTAGTGTTCTCTAGGAACGGTGCGATGAGGCTGCTCTGCTGGAGCGTTCTGCTGCTCATCCAATGGATCCTGAGGAAGGTATGAAGCTCGTTTTCTGTGAGTTTAGCAAAGAAGGGTTTCTGTAAACTTGCGGGATACTTTCCAAATCAGTAATAGCGCGTGAAGTGATTGTTTCTGCGCTGTTCTTTAACAAAAACAAAATAAATCACGGCGATTTCAGGTGATGCTGAATGCAGTCAGTTCATCAACAACAACTGCAATAATACAAAAAAAATGCAATAAAAAAATGCAGGGTTGTTTTAACCCAAATTTGGGTCAAATATGGACTAACCCAACCGTTGGGTTAAAAAATGTACTTTAAAATGTAACCATATTTGACCCAAATTGGGGTTTAAAAGAACCCTGCATTTTTTAGAGTGGTAATATTCTGAGAATATAGTTCACTTAAGCTCTTAAAAATAAAGTTTCTATATTGGTTACATTAGGAACACACTTTCCATTGGGATCTTTAGAGTGTAAAAAAGGTTCTTCACAACATAAAACTGATCACTGAAATGTTCTTTAGGGAACCAAAAATGATCATTCTATTACATTGCTAATTTCTGAAACCCCCTTTTGGATCCTTTATTTTTAAGAGTGTGCTCTTTTTAAATATTCATATTCATATTTATCTAGCACAGTCTCTAAAGTGCGTTTGTGTGTATTAGAGCAAATAGAGGCGTTGAGATGTGAATCTCTCTTGGAAGCATTTTAAATCGATACCATATGCACAGTATCAAAAATATAATTTCACATTCTTACGCAGAATCTGTTGTT
>CM070828.1:41977957-41992957 GCA_036326025.1 Chrosomus eos
ATGGAGATGAGCTATAGAGATGGAGATGAGCTGTAGAGATGGAGTGAGGCTGTAGAGATGGAGATGAGCTGTAGAGATGGAGATGAGCTGTAGAGATGGGAGATGAGCTGTAGAGAGTGGAGAGATGAGCTGTAGATGAGATAGGAGAGATGAGCTGTGAGATGGATGAGCTGTAGAGATGGAGATGAGCTGTAGAGATGGAGATGAGCTGTAGAGATGGAGATGAATGAGCTGTAGAGATGGAGAATGAGCTGTAGAGATGGAGATGAGCTGTAGAGATGGAGATGAGCTTAGAGATGGATGTATGAGCTGTAGAGATGGAGATGAGCTGTAGAGATGAGTGTGAGATGAGCTGTAGAGATGGAGATGAGCTGTAGAGATGGAGATGAGCTGTAGAGTGGAGATGAGCTGTAGAGATGGAGATGAGCTGTAGAGAGAATAGCTGTAGAGATGAGCTGTAGAGATGGAGATGAGCTGTAGAGATGGAGATGAGCTGTAGAGATGGAGATGAGCTGTAGAGATGGAGATGAGCTGTAGAGATGGAGATGAGCTGTAGAGATGGAGATGAGCTGTAGAGATGGAGATGAGCTGTAGAGATGGAGATGAGCTGTAGAGATGGAGATGAGCTGTAGAGATGGAGATGAGCTATAGAGCTGGAGATGAGCTGTAGAGATGGAGATGAGCTGTAGAGATGGAGATGAGCTGTAGAGATGGAGATGAGTATAGAGATGGAGATGAGCTGTAGAGATGGAGATGAGCTGTAGAGATGGAGATGAGCTGTAGAGATGGAGATGAGCTGTAGAGCTGGAGATGAGCTGTAGAGATGGAGATGAGCTGTAGAGATGGAGATGAGCTGTAGAGATGGAGATGAGCTGTAAGATGTGATGAGCTGTAGAGATGGAGATGAGCTGTAGAGATGGAGATGAGCTATAGAGATGGAGATGAGCTATAGAGATGAGATGAGCTTAGAGATGGAGATGAGCTGTAGAGATGGAGATGAGCTGTTGAGTGGAGATGAGCTGTAGAGATGGAGATGAGCTGTAGAGATGGAGATGAGCTGTAGAGATGGAGATGAGCTGTAGAGATGGAGATGAGCTGTAGAGATGGAGATGAGCTTAGAGATGGAGATGAGCTTAGAGATGGAGATGAGCTGTAGAGATGGAGATGAGCTGTAGAGATGGAGATGTAGTAGATGGAGATGAGCTATAGACATGGAGATGAGCTGTAGAGATGGAGATGAGCTGTAGAGATGGAGATGAGCTATAGAGAGGGATGAGCATAGAGATGAGCTGTAGAGATGGAGATGAGCTGTAGAGATGGAGATGAGCTGTAGAGATGGAGATGAGCTGTAGAGTTGAGATGAGCTGTAGAGATGGAGATGAGCTGTAGAGATGGAGATGAGCTGTAGAGATGGAGATGATCTGTAGAGATGGAGATGAGCTGTAGAGATGGAGATGTAGAGATGGAGATGAGCTGTAAGTGGAGATGAGAGATGAGTGTAGAGATGGAGATGAGCTGTAGAGATGGAGATGAGCTGTAGAGATGGAGATGTAGAGATGGGATGAGCTGTAGAGATGGAGATGAGCTGTAGAGATGGAGATGATGTAGAGATGGAGATGAGCTGTAGAGATGAGATGAGCTGTAGAGATGGAGATGGCTTAGAGATGGAGATGAGCTGTAGATGGAGATGAGCTGTAAGATGGAGATGAGCTGTAGAGATGAGATGTGAGATGAGATAGAGCTGAGAGATGGAGATGTAGAGATGGAGATGAGCTGTAGAGATGGAGATGAGCTGTAGAGATGGAGATGAGCTATAGAGATGGAGATGACTGTAGAGATGAGAGAGCTGTAGATATGGAATGAGCTGTTAGAGATGGAGATGTCTTAGAGATGGGATGAGCGTAAGGGGGAGATGACTGTAGAGATGGAGATGAGCTGTAGAATGTGGAGATATGAGCTGTAGAGTGGAGATGAGCTGTAGAGATGGATGTTGACGACTGTAGAGAAGGAGATGATTGAGCTTAGAGATGGAGATGAGCTGTTAGAGATGGAGATGAGCTGTAGAATGGAGATGATTTAGAGAGGGATGAGCTGTAAGATGGAGATGAGCTGTAGAGAGGAAAGAGTGTAGAGATGGAGATGAGCTTAGAGATGGAGATGAGCTGTAAGATTGGAGATGAGCTGTTAGAGATTGGAGATGTGAGCGTAGAGATTGAGATGAGCTGTAGAGATGGAGATGAGCTGTAGAGATGGAGATGAGTGTAGAGATGGAGATGGCTTAGAGATGGAGATAAGCATAAGATGGGAGATGAGCTGTAGAGATGGAGATGAGCTGTGAGTGGAGATGAGCTGTAGAGAGGAGATGAGCTGTAAGGAGAGCGTAAGATGAGTACTGTAAGATGATGGTGTGAATGGTACTTAGAGATGGAGATGAGCTGTAGAGATGGAGATGAGCTGTAGGATGGAGATTGCTTATAGACTGGAGATGGAGCTTAGATGGGTGAGCCCGGGGGGGGGGGGGGGGGGGGGGATGAGCTGTAGAGATGGAGATGAGCTGTAGAGATGGAGATGAGCTGTAGAGATGGAGATGAGCTGTAGGTAGACTGGAGATGAGCTGTAGAGATGGAGATGAGCTGTAGAGATGGAGATGAGCTATAGAGATGGAGATGAGCTATAGAGATGTAGAGATGGGTGAGCTATAGAGATGGGAGATGAGCTGTAGAGATGGAGATGAGCTGTAGAGATGGAGATGAGCTGTAGAGATGGAGATGAGCTGTAGAGATGGAGATGAGCTGTAGAGATGGAGATGAGCTGTAGAGATGGAGATGAGCTGTAGAGATGGAGATGAGCTGTAGAGATGGAGATGAGCTGTAGAGATGGAGATGAGCTGTAGAGATGGAGATGAGCTGTAGAGATGGAGATGAGCTGTAGAGATGGAGATGAGCTATAGAGATGGAGATGAGCTTAGAGATGGAGATGAGCTGTAGAGATGGAGATGAGTGTAGAGATGGAGATGAGCTGTAGAGATGGAGATGAGCTGTAGAGATGGAGATATGAGCTGTAGAGATGGAGATGAGCTGTAGAGATGGAGATGACTAAGATGGGATGAGCTGTAGAGATGGAGATGAGCTGTAGAGATGGAGATGAGCTGTAGAGAATGGAGATGAGCTGTAGAGATGGAGATGAGCTGTAGAGATGGAGATGAGCTGTAGAGATGGAGATGAGCTGTAGAGATGGAGATGAGCTGTAGAGATGGAGATGAGCTGTAGAGATGGATGTGAGAATGTAGAGATGGAGATGAGCTGTAGAGATGGAGATGAGCTGTAGATGGGATGATGTAGAGATGGAGATGAGCTGTAGAGATGGAGATGAGCTGTAGAGATGGAGATGAGCTGTAGAGATGGGATGAGCTGTAGAGATGGAGATGAGCTGTAGAGATGGAGATGAGCTGTAGAGATGGAGATGAGCTGTAGAGATGGAGATGAGCTGTAGAGATGGAGATGAGCTGTAGAGATGGAGATGAGCTGTAGAGATGGAGATGAGCTGTAGAGATGGAGATGAGCTATAGAGATGGAGATGAGCTGTAGAGATGGAGATGAGCTGTAGAGATGGAGATGAGCTGTAGAGATGGAGATGAGCTGTAGAGATGGAGATGAGCTGTAGAGATGGAGATTTAGCTGTAGAGATGGAGATGAGCTGTAGAGATGGAGATGAGCTGTAGAGATGGAGATGAGCTGTAGAGATGGAGATGAGCTGTAGAGATGGAGATGAGCTTAGAGATGGAGATGAGCTGTAGAGATGGAGATGAGCTGTAGAGATGGAGATGAGCTGTAGAGATGGAGATGAGCTGTAGAGATGGAGATGAGCTGTAGAGATGGAGATGAGCTAGAGATGGAGATGAGCTGTAGAGATGGAGATGAGCTGTAGAGATGGAGATGAGCTGTAGAGATGGAGATGAGCTATAGAGATGGAGATGAGCTGTAGAGATGGAGATGAGCTGTAGAGATGGAGATGAGCTGTAGAGATGGAGATGAGCTGTAGAGATGGAGATGATCTGTAGAGATGGAGAGAGCTGTAGAGTGGAGATGTAGAGATGGAGATGAGCTGTAGAGATGGAGATGAGCTGTAGAGATGGAGATGTTAGAGATGGAGATGAGCTGTAGAGATGGAGATGAGCTATAGAGATGGAGATGAGCTGTAGAGATGGAGATGAGCTGTAGAGATGGAGATAGTAGAGATGGAGATAGCTGTAGAGATGGAGATGGCTTAGAGATAAAGATGAGCTGTAAATTTGGAGATTTACGAATAGTCTTGTAAGTGAGATGAGCTTAATGATGATAGTTAGATTTTGGGAACTGTATGATCTGAGACTCATGCAATCTCAGTCTTATGAGTGAAACAAAAATCAATCAAGCTCAGATCAATGATAGTCAAAAAGAATGACTAGAAACTGTGCAAAGTGTAAGAAACAAGATGACAAAAACATTGAATCCAATATTTGGCAATAACTTTAATAAATGATAGATTTAGCCTAATATCACTTTTTCTTTTTTTTTCGTAGGCCAGTCATTTTTGACCTGGGAAAGTCTAACAAAGTGGGGGGAAAAAGACAAAAAAATAATATAGATATAAAAAATAATAATTATCTTTTGGAACTGTTTTATTGATCTGAGATCATGCATCTCAGTCTTTGAGTAAAAAAACAAACAATCAAGCTCAGATCAATGAATCAGTTCCAAAAAGAAACACAAAACCTGTCCAAATTTAAAGAAAACAAAATGACAAAAACATTGAATCCAATATTTGGCAATAACTTCACAAAACAAGATGTTAATGTCTCTTTTTAGGCCAGTTATTTTTGACCCGTGAAAACCACAGTAACTCGGTTGGGGGATTCAAATCAGACACAAATTATAAAAATAAAAAAAATGGAAAGTTGTTATACCCTGTGTGAGAAAGGTCAGTACGTTTTAGTCCATTGCAATAACATTAACTATTATTTTCAGAAAACCGAAAATCCTCTGTGGGTCAAAATGATCGAAGCGCAGTGTGAGGGTTAAGATTGCATCGCTGGCCTAGTTAGCAAACCATCAGAGATATGGGCAGATTGGCATCAGTGTGTTTTCCTTTTTAACACACACACACACACAACACACACACACACTCGCAGGCAGGAATATAGTTCACATCAGCAGGGAGGCACATGTGCTGAAGTGCATGCATGCTAGCGTCCTTGTCCACGAGTTTGACAGCGAGCCAAACCTGCGCTAAAGACGAGCCGTCAACACAAGCACGAGTGTGTTTCCCGTCAGCACTGTGTGTGTCTGCATTTGTGTACGTTATGTACGGTGTGTATGTTCCTGCGCCAGTGAATTTAAGCTGTGCGACTAACAAAAAATATGCTCTAAAAAGTTTTGCCAACATTCCCATGAAGTTTCAAAACATTATGTTCTCTGAATATTCAAAACATTGTTTCTTAGTTATATGAATGTCAGGGGAACATTCCATTTTACCATTAATTCAGACATTATTGAAACGTTACTTTTAAATGTTTTCCAATCGTTTCTTTTGAATGTTCTCCGATGAGTTACTTTTGAATGTTCTCTGATCGTTACTTTTGAATGTTCTGATCGTTACTTTTGAATGTTCTCTGATTGTTACTTTTGAATGTTCTGATCGTTACTTTTAAATGTTTTCCTATCGTTACTTTTGAATGTTCTCCGATGAGTTACTTTTGAATGTTCTCTGATCGTTACTTTTGAATGTTCTGATCGTTACTTTTGAATGTTCTCTGATCGTTACTTTTGAATGTTCTCCGATGAGTTACTTTTGAATGTTCTCTGATCGTTACTTTTGAATGTTCTCCGATGAGTTACTTTTGAATGTTCTCTGATCGTTACTTTTGAATGTTCTCCGATGAGTTACTTTTGAATGTTCTCCGATCGTTACTTTTGAATGTTCTCTGATTGTTACTTTTGAATGTTCTCCGATGAGTTACTTTTGAATGTTCTCCGATCGTTACTTTTGAATGTTCTCTGATTGTTACTTTTGAATGTTCTGATCGTTACTTTTGAATGTTCTCTGATCGTTACTTTTGAATGTTCTCCGATGAGTTACTTTTGAATGTTCTCCGATCGTTACTTTTGAATGTTCTCCGATCGTTACTTTTGAATGTTCTCCGATTGTTACTTTTGAATGTTCTCCGATGAGTTACTTTTGAATGTTCTCTGATCGTTACTTTTGAATGTTCTCCGATGAGTTACTTTTGAATGTTCTCTGATCGTTACTTTTGAATGTTCTCCGATGAGTTACTTTTGAATGTTCTCTGATCGTTACTTTTGAATGTTCTCCGATGAGTTACTTTTGAATGTTCTCCGATCGTTACTTTTGAATGTTCTCCGATCGTTACTTTTGAATGTTCTCTGATTGTTACTTTTGAATGTTCTCTGATCGTTACTTTTGAATGTTCTCCGATGAGTTACTTTTGAATGTTCTCCGATCGTTACTTTTGAATGTTCTCCGATGAGTTACTTTTGAATGTTCTCCGATCGTTACTTTTGAATGTTCTCCGATCGTTACTTTTGAATGTTCTCCGATTGTTACTTTTGAATGTTCTCTGATCGTTACTTTTGAATGTTCTGATCGTTACTTTTGAATGTTCTCCGATCATTACTTTTGAATGTTCTCCGATGAGTTACTTTTGAATGTTCTCTGATCGTTACTTTTGAATGTTCTCCGATGAGTTACTTTTGAATGTTCTCTGATCATTACTTTTGAAGGTTCTCTGATCGTTACTTTTGAAGGTTCTCTGATCGTTACTTTTGAATGTTCTCCGATCGTTACTTTTGAATGTTCTCCGATGAGTTACTTTTGAATGTTCTCTGATCATTACTTTTGAAGGTTCTCTGATCGTTACTTTTGAATGTTCTCCGATCGTTACTTTTGAATGTTCTCCGAT
Organism: Chrosomus eos; assembly: GCA_036326025.1. Taxonomy (NCBI): domain Eukaryota; kingdom Metazoa; phylum Chordata; class Actinopteri; order Cypriniformes; family Leuciscidae; genus Chrosomus; species Chrosomus eos. Next base: position 41,984,916 of record CM070828.1, read on the forward strand.
CGTTACTTTTGAATGTTCTCCGATGAGTTACTTTTGAATGTTCTCTGATCGTTACTTTTGAATGTTCTCCGATCGTTACTTTTGAATGTTCTCCGATCGTTACTTTTGAATGTTCTCCGATCATTACTTTTGAATGTTCTCCGATCGTTACTTTTGAATGTTCTCCGATCGTTACTTTTGAATGTTCTGATCGTTACTTTTGAATGTTCTCCGATGAGTTACTTTTGAATGTTCTCTGATCATTACTTTTGAAGGTTCTCTGATCGTTACTTTTGAATGTTCTCCGATCGTTACTTTTGAATGTTCTCTGATCGTTACTTTTGAATGTTCTCCGATGAGTTACTTTTGAATGTTCTCCGATCGTTACTTTTGAATGTTCTCCGATGAGTTACTTTTTAATGTTCTCCGATCGTTACTTTTGAATGTTCTCCGATTGTTACTTTTGAATGTTCTGATCGTTACTTTTGAATGTTCTCCGATCGTTACTTTTGAATGTTCTGATCGTTACTTTTGAATGTTCTGATCGTTACTTTTGAATGTTCTCCGATCGTTACTTTTGAATGTTCTCCGATCATTACTTTTGAATGTTCTCCGATGAGTTACTTTTGAATGTTCTCTGATCGTTACTTTTGAATGTTCTGATCGTTACTTTTGAATGTTCTCCGATCGTTTCTTTTCAATGTTCTCCGATGAGTTACTTTTGAATGTTCTCTGATCGTTACTTTTGAATGTTCTGATCGTTACTTTTGAATGTTCTCCGATCGTTACTTTTGAATGTTCTCTGATCGTTACTTTTGAATGTTCTCTGATCGTTACTTTTGAATGTTCTCTGATGAGTTACTTTTGAATGTTCTCTGATCGTTACTTTTGAATGTTCTCCGATGAGTTACTTTTGAATGTTCTGATTGTTACTTTTGAATGTTCTGATCGTTACTTTTGAATGTTCTCCGATCGTTACTTTTGAATGTTCTCCGATGAGTTACTTTTGAATGTTCTCTGATCGTTACTTTTGAATGTTCTCCGATCGTTACTTTTGAATGTTCTCCGATCGTTACTTTTGAATGTTCTCTGATGAGTTACTTTTGAATGTTCTCCGATGAGTTACTTTTGAATGTTCTGATTGTTACTTTTGAATGTTCTGATCGTTACTTTTGAATGTTCTCTGATCGTTACTTTTGAATGTTCTCTGATTGTTACTTTTGAATGTTCTCTGATCGTTACTTTTCAATGTTCTCCAATCGCTACTTTTAAAGGTTCTCCGATCGTTCTGAAACAAGTATAGCAACATTTAAACAACATAACAAAAACGTTTCCTAAATAAAACGCTCCATTAAAAAGAATAATAATGTTTTTGTGCTAAGGTTTAGAGAACATTATTAAAGACCAGATAACTAAACAAACGTTACATTTACATTTACATTTTTACATTTACATTTATTCAATTAGCAGACGCTTTTATCCAAAGCGACTTACAAATGAGAAACAATAGAAGCAGTTGAACTAACAGTAGGACAACAATGTAAGTGCTATGACCCCTCTCAGTTTAATCTAACGCAGTTTTTTTATATATAAAAACAGAATAGAAGAGAAAGAGAACATGTTAGTGTTACTAGATCAAGTGTTGCCGAAAAAGATTCGTCTTCAGCAGTTTCTTGAATATGGCTACAGACTCTGCAGCTCTGATTGAGTTGGGCAATCTGGAAGGACGTTTGTTCATAATGTTGAGAGAACCTTGACAGAACGTTCTGATAGCGCTCTCTGTTGGTACATGTATTTCCCATCATGCCCTTGTGTTTCTGCACTTGTGCGGTGTGTTGGTGTTTTAGACGCGTCTGCATGCAGGATCATGTGTGTGTCCTTGTGTTCTCTGTGCAGACGCAGGGACTCGTGGACCTCAGTGATTAATAACGACACACCTGTGCTAGATATACGACTGTGGATTTTGTGCGTGTAATGAAATATCATGGAGTAATCCGAGCGATGTTCAGCACTATAACACGAGTGTGTTCAGGGTCAGAGCGGCGCGCTCCAGCTCAACATCAAGGATTAGTTTTTATCATTTTTTTAATATCTCTCCCATGGCTTGTAATGCATTAATTTAGACACACATTGAATTTATTGGAGAGGGGGTGAAGGGAAAAAAAGGCAATAGTCTTTTTTCTGATATAATGATCTGTGTAGGCTGTGCCTCTGGACAAAAAAGAACTATAATAATAATGACAAATAGAAGGATGAAAATCGGCCCCAAATCCTGCCGACGTACACGAGTATCAGGGCTTTTATTAAAAATTTTAATATCAAAGCCCTTGTACCACCCGAATCAAATTATAATTTGAAAGAAGGATGAATAAAATGGAACATAAGAAAAGAAGTGTTGACATTGTGTCGTTTGAGATCTTCTGCGTTTTCTCCAGTGACGTCTCCATACCGACAGCCTTTAGATTTTACGGGAATATTTTAAGGAAATATTAAACGGTTTTCAGGTCAAGAAGGAAGAGAAACCTCACATTCATTTCATCATGAAAACAGTTGAGCTGCGTTATTGTGTTATTGAGCAATGATGCATTAAATTGATCAATGCATCAAAAATATAATTTTTAAATAAATGTATTCATCAAAGAATCCTGAGAAATAAAATGTATCAGTTTTCAACACTGATAATAATCATAAATGTGTCTTGATCATCAGATCATATTATAGTGATTTCTGAAGGATCATGTGACACTGAAGACTGGAGTAATGATGCTGAAAATCACAGGAATAAATTACACTTTACTATATATTCACATAGAAAACAGATGATTTACACTGGAATAATATTCACCACATAATAATACATAATATTTAAAAAATTCAATAAAATTGGTTGGGTTTGTCCTTATTTGGCCCAGACATGGGTTGAAACAACCCAGCAGTTTTTTAAGAGTGTATTTTGTTGCATTTTTGATCAAATAAATGCAGTTTTGGTGAGCAGAAGAGACTTAACTAAAAATCGTAATTATTCCAAACTTTTTGGAAAGCTCTTCTTTCTGTAGAATAGATCGTGACTCGTGTAGTCCACAGCGACGTGCACAGATTCTGTCCAATCAGAAGCTGTTTTGCATATAAGCTTTTGCATACGAAAACATTGTTCGCCACACTTATGAATGTTGTTTGATATCGACTTTAAAATCCTCCAATCACTGATATTTCCAGATGTGATTCCCAGGAGAATCTGGTCTTCCGTCTGCATCTGCATCTGCATCTCCGTCTCTCTGTATCTCTCCGTGTCTCCATCTCTCCTTCAGCATCTCTCCTTCAGCATCTCTCTCTTCCTCTTCCTCTTCTCTTCCTCTTCCTCCTCTCTTCTTTGATGCCGTCTCGTTCCCCGGGCTTCGCTTCTGTCCCTGATTAAAATGGAGGCCTTGTCGGAATAATAAATGTGAGACGGATTCCATGTCTGACGGCCTGAAGTTTGTGTGAGTGTTTTGGGCATGAAGCTCTGGCTGCACTGGCCAGTGTGTGTGTGTGTGTGTGTGTGTGTGTGTGTGTGTGTGTGTGTGTGTGTGTGTGTGTGTGTGTGTGTGTGTGTGTGTGTGTGTGTGTGTGTGTGTGTGTGTGTGAGTGTCTCGAGGTCTTTGGTGGCTGTTCTTGGACAGCAGACAGCAGCCTGAAGTGTTGAATAATATAGATGCTCAGCTTGGGTTGTTCTTAATTAGACTGAAGGCAGAAACACACTCCTTTAACTGTGTCCAACTTCACCTGGAGGAAACTCAGACACACACACACACACACACACACACACACACACACACACACACACACACACACACACACACACACACACACACACACACACACACACACACACACACACACACCACTGTTTATTGTCAAACTGGCCACTTTAACTCTTTAATTTAGTGTTTAATACCTGACATCATCGAGGGCAAAGGTCATGTGATGTGACCAGGTTTTGGCAGACGCAAATCAACACACTTTTTTTTACTATTTCTTTTTGATCACAGATCTGAAATGGTTGCAGTGCTTTGGAACGCAGACCTGGTTTTGTCTCTTTTTAAACAGATTCAAAAACACTTAAAAAACATAAAGGAAACTGAATACATTTATAGAACTGTAAAGCAAACGTACTGAGGTGAAAAAAATATTTTATACAAAATATACACTACCGTTCAAAAGTTTGGGGTCAATACGAATTTTTTTTTTTTTTAAAGAAATTAATATTTTTCTTCAGAAAGGACGCATTGAATTGATCAAAAGTGACAGTAAAGACATTTATAATAATACAAAATATTTATTTTTTTAATTAAGTGCTTTTCTCTTGAACTTTCAAAGAATCCTGAAAAAAATGAATCACGGTTTGCACAAAAATATGAAGCAGCAAAACTGTTTTCAACTGTGATAATAATCATAAATGTTTCTTGAGCATCAGATCATCATATTATAGTGATTTCTGAAGGATTCTTCTCTCCTTGTTTTATTCTAGTCCTGAGGATCATGACAGACTCGTGTGTGTGTGTGTGTGTGTGTGTGTGTGTGTGTGTGTGTGTGTGTGTGTGTGTGTGTGTGGTGTGTGTGTGTGTGTGTGTCTGTGTGGGGTGTGTGTGTGTGTGTGTGTGTGTGTGTGTGTGTGTGTGTGTGTGTGTGTGTGTGTGTGTGAACACATGGTGTGTGGTGTGTTGTGTGTGTGTGTGTGTGTGTGTGTGTGTGTGTGTGTGTGTGTGTGTGTGTGTGTGTGTGTGTGTGTGTGTGTGTGTGTGTGTGTGTGTGTGTGTGTGTGGTGTGTGTGTGTGTGTGTGTGTGTGTGTGTGTGTGTGTGTGTGTGTGTGTGTGTGTGTGTGTGTGTGAACACATGGTGTGTGGTGTGTGTGTGTGTGTGAACACACCTGTGTCCTTGTGATTATCTCCCTTATATAATCTTCTTGTGGTTGGTACTCAGTGCTTGTTCGTTTTGTATCCTGTCTGTGAGTAATCCAGTCTAGTGTATTGTTAAAGGATTAGTTCACTTTAAAAAAACTTTTGCTGATAATTTACTCTCCCCCATGTCATCCAAGATGTCCATGTCTTTCTTTCTTCAGTCGAAAAGAAATGAAGGTTTTTGATGAAAACATTCCAGGATTTTTCTCCATATAATGGACTTCAATGGGACCCAAACGGTTCAAGGTCCAAATGACAGTTTCAGTGCAGCTTCAAAGGGCTTTAAACGACACCAGACGATGAATAAGGGTCTTATCTAGCCAAACCATCGTTCATTTCAAAAATAAATAACACAGTTTAAGTTTTATAAGCACAAATGCTCGCCTTGCTCTGTTCTGTGATGCGCGTTCGTGGCATTCGTTCGTGACCTTTTCAACGTAATTGTGTATTATGTGACGTCACATGAACGTGCATCACAGAACAGAGCAAGGCGAGCATTTGCATCAGCTTATAAAACTGTTTTTATTTATTTTTGAAATGACTGATGGTTTGGCTAGATAAGACCCTTATTCATCATCTGGTGTCGTTTAAAGCCCTTTGAAGCTTTACATTTATAGGCTACTGTATCACGTGCCGTTTGAACTGACGCGCTACAGCGATCTGTCACATTTCAAAGAGCCAAAACATTATTTATTGTGTGAATCTCGTAAAAATATTGACAGAATCTGACAGCTGTGGATTTGTTCCATATCAAAAGTAACCTTCTCTGTCGGTGTCAGTGTCCTCTTTGTCCACGATTTTTCTCTGCGTGAGAAAATGGATGTGTGGCGTGACAGCGTGTGAAAAGGGTCAATTGCGTCGTGAGTCTCACGCTCAATGCGTGAGAGTTGGCAGCCCTGCTACAAAGCCTATAATAAAAATATAATGAAATTCAAACCTATTTTTTTTCAAAGATCAACAGTCTGTCATTAGTCTTTAGTTTGCCACTAAAAAACGGCGTGTTGGGGTTCTGGTAGCCTGACTACGCCAGACTTCATACTTCCGCTCAATTTCATTCCGCTTCTGTACTCAGTCTGAGACAGCGGCCTATCTCTCCGTTTTCCTCCGGCCTGAAATCAGCCGGCCAATCAGAGAACAGAGGGCGGGCGGAGAGCCGTGACGTAGTCGCTAAGCGCCGAGTTTAAGATTAGGTCAGGGAAATCGAAAACGACCGCGGATATGTTGTGGCCCTACTCCGTTTGGGAAAAGCTTAATTTATCAACTATTACCGATCGAACTTGTTTGTCATCATTGTTGTTACTATCTTTAATGTTATTGTTAAGATTACTATTTTCACTTTTATTTTTTCATTGTTGTAATTGCTGTTGTTGCTGTCTTTTGCTTTCACCATTGCGGTCACCACTGCCATCATCATTATCATTTATTATTAATATTATTATTATCATTATTATTATAATCATCAATATTGCCATTGTCAATGCTGTATTTGAATTAAGTGTCATTTTCATCACTACTGCAATAATCCCCCCCTTATCTCTTCATGGGTTTTTAATGCACCACAACATAGAATAGAAAAAAAAAAAAAAAAAAAAAAAAAAAAAGTATGTATATGGAAAACCTCACAAACACCAGGGCAGGCAAGACAGGCGAGAAGTGGTTTCAACGGGACAGCATCTCTGTCCCAATTTGAGACACTCTCGCACTGTACTCCCTCTTTTAATGCACCTTAGACATTGCACATACACAAAAAAAAAAAAAAAAAAAAAAAAAAAAAATTTTAGGAAAAGATAGGGACCGATGAGATGTGGGGGAAGGTTATCTTATATTATCTTATCATCTTATTATAGCATCTTTTATTTTATACAGGATTGACAATGGCAATTGTTACATAGGAGGAATGATGGAAATAAAAATCGACCAACACAATATTGGCAATATGGTGGTAGTGGGGAGTGGGGTGGTGATGGTAATGACAATGGTAAAAAATAATAATTGGTTACTTTGTTTACGCACACACACACACATACACATACCCACACTCACACCCGCTCACATGCACACTTTGATCAAACACTTAAATCACTTTTATGTCACTTCTGGAATTATGGATTTACAAGATTGCTCACTAATGCACTATGTTGGTTTGTATGTATGTCTGACTGTTAAATTAAAAAAAAAAAAAAAAAAAAAAAAAAAAAAAAAAAAAAACTATTACCGATCGTCAGCGAGAAACTGGGGAGCCTTTTGACAGGTCAGTGTCTCCTTTCTTTTCCAGCTCTTAAATACCGTAAAACTTCAAATCATAGCCCGGGCTTTTATTTGCCCAAATCATCTAACTGCACCGGCTTGTATTTGAGACAGGCGTCTATATGAGACAGGCCTTTATAATTTAGTGTTGAGATGTTGTTCATTGAGATGTTGTTCCTAGAGTCTCTAATCTCTAAAAATCTCCAAATGCTCCACGTGAAACTGCGGTCTTCCGACCATTTACTATCTTGTCGATTGATTTTGATTAATATGCGCGAGGGAGAGAGAGCAAGACAGCGCTCGTGTTTTTTGAAGGTGCGAGAGTGCGCGCGCGCCCGGCCGGGGCGCTCTCTCTCTCTCTCTCTCTCTCTCTCTCTCTCTCTCTCTCTCTCTCTCTCTCTCTCTCTCTCTCTCTCTCTCTCTCTCTCTCTCTCTCTCTCTCTCTCTCTCTCTCTCTCTCTCTCTCTCTCTCTCCTCTCTCTCTCTCTCTCTCTCTCTCTCTCTCTCTCTCTCTCTCTCTCTCTCTCTCTCTCTCTCTCTCTCTCTGCTCGTTTGCGCAGCAGTCATTCTATTACATCACTCACCGATCAAAAAAGTCGTTCACTCCGGTATTTCGCTCGCATCATCAAGTGTTTACAGCAGGTTTACAGTGGAAGTTCGATCATAGATTTGAGTTTGATGCATGATGTCTGTGGTTCGATGCGGCTGCGTCGGCACATAACATCCGTCATAAATAAACTTATCTGATTGGCTTACGGGTAAAAAAAAAGAAACAAAAAATGAGCCACCGGCGGGGGCCGACTCAACCTCCACGGACAGTTATTAGTATTTTATCAGACAATAACTACTCAAGATTTTGCTTTATTATAATTTTCGGG
>CM070828.1:42005457-42007957 GCA_036326025.1 Chrosomus eos
TGATGATGGAGATGATGATGGTGATGATGATGATGTGATGATGATGATGGTGATGATGATGATGATGATGATGATGAGATGATGATGATGAGTGATGGAGGATGATGGTGGAGGATGGAGGGTGATGGAGATGATGATGGTGATGGATGGAGATGATGATGGTGAAGATGGAGATGATGTGAGATGATGATGGTGAGGATGGATATGATGATGGAGATGATGAGTGATGATGATGATGATGGTGATGATGATGATGATGATGATGATGATGATGATGATGATGATGGATATGATGGAGATGATGATGGTGAGATGGAGATGATGATGGAGATGATGATGGATATGATGGAGATGATGATGGTGAGGATGGAGATGATGATGGTGATGATGGGATGATGATGGATGATGGATGGAGATGATGGATGTGATGATGGAGATGATGATGGTGAGGATGATGATGTGATGAGATGATGATGATGGGATGATGGGATGATGAGTGATGATGATGATGATGATGATGATGATGATGATGGATGATGAGATGATGTGATGATGATGATGATGTGATGATGGATATGATGGAGATGATTGGTGATGTGAGATGATGGAGATGAGGTGATGATGGTGAGATGGAGATGATGGAGATGATGTGATGATGATGATGGTGATGATGGAGATGATGGATGATGATGGTGGAGATGGATGATGATGATGATTGTGATGGATGATGATGGATGATGGAGATGTGTGATGGTGATGATGAGATGTGATGATGATGATGAGATGATGGAGATGATGATGGTGATGATGTATGATGATGATGATGGTGATGATGATGATGATGATGAGATGATGAGATGATGATGGATATGATGTGAGATGATGAGGTGAGGATGGATGGGTGTGATGATGGAGATGATGATGGATGTGATGGAGATGATGATGTGATGATGAGAGTGATGATGATGATGAGATGATGATGGAGATGATGATGTGATGATGAGGAGATGATGATGATGATGAGATGTGATGATGATGGAGATGATGATGGAGATGATGATGGTGATGATGGGAGATGGAGATGTGATGATGATGGAGATGAGATGTGATGATGGAGATGATGAGATGATGATGATGATGAGATGATGATGAGATGATGATGATGTGATGATGTGATGATGAGATGATGGAGATGATGGATTGATGAGAGATGATGGAGATGATGATGTGATGATGTGATGATGGATGATGATGGTGATGATGAGTGATGATGAGTGATGATGTGATGATGATGATGATGGATGATGAGATGATGATGGAGATGATGAGATGATGATGGAGATGGAGATGATGATGAGATTGATGAGATGATGATGAGATGATGATGGTGATGGAATGATGATGGTGAGATGGAGATGATGAGAGATGGAGAGATGAGTGAGATGGAGATGATGAAGATGAGAAGATGGATGATGATGAGAGATGATGATGGAGATGATGGAGATGATGATGGAGGATGATATGATGGAGATGTGATGGAGATGATGAGATGATGATGGAGATGATGGAGATGATGGAGATGATGATGGAGTGATGGAGATGTGATGGGATGATGAGATGATGGAGATGATGATGATGAGTGAGGAGATGATGTTGGAGATGATGGAGATGTGATGATGATGTGGAGATGGATGAGATGATGGAGATGATGAAGATGATGGTGAGGATGGAGATGATGATGATGATGATGGAGATGATGAAGATGATGGTAATGATGGAGGCGTTAGAGTTTCCTCTCGTCTGTTTCAGTCATCATGCTTTTAGGAAACAAATGAGATATTCCTGCTGGACAGAAATATGAAGTATTTATTATATGGTGTGCGTGCGTGAGTGATTTCAACTGTTATTATCATAAAGGCTTTATTACTGTATATCCGGGCTATTCATTTGGCGGCCCCAGGGCCGGCTCCGGCCCCAGAGGGATTTTGTACCGGCCCTTCAGGCGTAGTTTGCGGGTGAGGCGGGTGGGACATGTTTTGCTAAGCTCGATATTGTCCCCTCCACTTCTGAAACATCTCACGGCACGAATGTACCAATACAGATAAATAAAACATCTCCAGTTAACTAGCAGAGCATTCATTTAGTTGGTTTGTTAAATAAGAGATCTAGCGCTGAAATGTGTTGTTTTTGAGATCAAGTGATCAAAGTGCTCGTTGCCTCTGCGTTGTGGAGACGCTCTATATTCGTTCCGGTAATATTACAAAACAAAATGCACACAAAGGTGTATAATAAAATGACCCTATTCTCCTGTAGTGTCTCGCCTTAAAGATGACGAAGTAAAGTCCCGAAGCTCGTCTACTCTTCTGCCACACTCAAAAGTATTTACTTTTTCTTCACAAAAAGAGGACAAACTTTTAGGGCGTAGTGTAAGTTGGCGAATTGGGACGCAGCAAGACTCTAAACTTACAACTAATAAACTATAAGCAACACCCTCAGTGAT
>CM070828.1:42012957-42025457 GCA_036326025.1 Chrosomus eos
GGCCCAGCCAGGACTCTCTCTCACCCGGAGATCTGATTGGAAGAAGAATGGGGAGCTGTCGTGTTGTTGATGCATCGCCTGTGAAGAGCTAGCGGAGGCGTGCGCGTGCACGGACACTGGGACGAGCGCGCAATCATTCTGGGAGGTTTTTTATTATTTATTTTTTATTGCATAATTATAATTCAGTACAAAAACAAATAATACAGAAAATTAACATGTGGGGATAGGATACAGAGAAAAGGGAAAAGTAAAAAAAAAAAAAATTTTACATAAAACTTCTATAGGCTAATACAGGATGTTTTCAACGCTTTTTTATTAAAGGGGATTTTTTTGAAGTGATGACTGTTCCTTGAAGTTCCTGAGCTTTAGACGACAGAAAAGCCATTAGTTTTCAGTTGCCTTGTCCAAACCATAGACATAATACATACATAGATAGACGCCCTATTGGCTGCTGAAGCATATACGTCAACGGCGCCGCCATATTGCGGAGGGCAACTTTCCCATAGGGTTAGGGGACTTGAGATAAGAGAACGGCACTTAAGTCATTCTTAAAAAAGGAAGATGTGTTCAGAATTTTTACGACCGGATACACTGGTGGGAAACGCATGGGACTCACTCAGACACAGCCGCTCGTTGCTCTGGTTGGTTAGCGCTGTCCTATTGCGTGCAGAGGGAATTTGAAAGACAACCGTTTATCCCGCCCCTCGGATTGAGTCATGCCAATGGTGAGTTCCCAGACCTAACATCTTGATGTAGGTCTGGCTTGCCAGGCTAGGGGAATTACCTTTCACAAACAAGACTAAACATATTTTACTGGTTGTATTTGGTCATTATATAATTAGTAATAGTAACGTACACCATGTGCAAACCACTGAAATTGGTTGATAAATGTAAACGTTATTATTGTTTTTATCCAGGAAAACCACAGCTCACCCGTTTACTTGCATTTGTTCACAGCGCAGTCTTGCCCTGAGCAAGATGGCGGACGCGTTGACGTATCGCTTCAAAGCGGCCAATAGACTATGTGCACGTTAGCATATGCTACTTCCGGCTGCGAAACCGATATGGGGTGTCTAGTTTCCGGTAGCCTGATGGACAACGTAGATTATGTATATTTCTCCAGATGTCTTGGACATTAACCGAAGATTTCAGTCGATATTATAATATAATATTAGAGTCGATGATGTTCATCGACTGGTTAGTGATTTTTCTCCAGCTCCCCAGAGCAAGAGAGAGAAAGGGGTTTAAATATTACATCTCTCAGTATGTCATACAGGGAGTACACATGTAATACAGGGAGTAAAGGTATCCGACGTTGGGAAAGGGAACTAAAAAAAGTCCTCGCTCTAGACTAGGTACTGAAAGAGTTATAGGAACTTAGTCCGGTCGGAACACGCGAAAAAAAATGGTTATAGGAAGGTTCTAGGCACTGCAAAAGTCCCTCCGGGCGGAAAGCGGCTATAGACACCGTGAGTAGTGACTTTTCCCTTGTCAGTGGTGTAAAATATGTAGTTGGATTGTTTCATGTAACTTAGTTCTTCTCCCTCGCTGTGTTATGGCTTTGCTATGTGTGGATACATGTGCTGGTTACGTTCGTGAGACAGCTGATTAGTACTCTTGTCATTGACCGGAAAACAGTAACGTTACAGGAATCACCAACCCGTCGATCGCGGTCGACAAGTCGATCTTGGAAGCATTTTAGGTCGATCGCGAAGAGTTTTCAAAATCAGAGAAAAAAAAGCATATTGTGTGTAGTAAATGGTGTTCTAATCTAAGAGATACGGAGGCGCGCGCTGTTACAATCACGTCATTTTTGCGGCGCGCACCTTTGGGCTCATGCTGATCCGTCGAGTTAAACAAGGCTTTACGCTTTAACCATTAAACCAGCTCAGCCACAGTAAGTTTTTTATGTTTTAGGTCCATTGCGAACGATTAAACTAACCTTACGCCGGTCCACTGATGTAAACAAGACGGCAACCGGAAACGAAGTACCCAACGTCCGCCCTCAAGCCGGAAGTTAGCATTTTTCTCGTGCACAGAGCGAATAGGGAGTCTATGTGTTTATCTATCTATCTTTCTATCTATTTATCTATCCATCCATCCATCCATCCATCCATCCATCTATCTATCATCTATCTATCATCTATCTATACATCTATCTATCTATCTATCCATCTATCTATCATCTATCTATCATCTATCTATACATCTATCCATCTATCTATCTATCTATCATCTATCTATACCTCCATCCATCCATCTATCTATCTATCTATCTATATCCATCCATCCATCTATCCATCCATCCATCTATCATCTATCTATCTATCTATCCATCTATACATCTATCTATCTATCTATACCTCCATCCATCCATCCATCTACCTGTTACCTCCATCCATCTAACTATCCATCCATCCATCCATCTATCCTCCATCCATCCATCTATCCATCCATCCATCTACCTATCCATCTATCTATCTATCCCTCCATCCATCCAACTATCTATCCCTATCTATCTATCTATCTATCTATCTATCTATCTATCTATCTATCTATCTATCTATCTATCTATCTATCTATCATCTATCTATCCCTCCCTCCTCCATCCATCCATCCATCCATCCATCTATCTATCCATCTATCTGTTCATCTATCCATCCATCCATCCATCCATCCATCCATCTATGATCTATCTATCCATCCATCCATCCATCCATCCATCTACCTGTACCTCCATCCATCTAACTATCCATCCATCCATCCATCTATCCCTCCATCCATCTATCCATCCATCCATCTACCTATCATCTATCTATCTATCCCTCCATCCATCCAACTATCTATCCATCTATCTATCTATCTATCTATCTATCTATCTATCTATCTATCTATCTATCTATCATCTATCTATCCCTCCCTCCATCCATCCATCCATCTATCTATCCATCTATCTGTTCATCTATCCATCCATCCATCCATCCATCCATCTATGATCTATCTATCCATCCATCCATCCATCTGTCCATCTATACAATCCGATCTTGCATGCATATATTATTTAATAAAGCGGTCAATAATAAAACATCCACTGCCAGTCTTGGTGGCCAAATGAAAATGAACGACTTGCTGTTTGCATGTTCATTATCTCTGCAAATAGTTTTTTTCTGATACTCCTTTTGAAAAAAATATAAATCAATTGCATTGAAAACACAGTTTCTATTCAGGCATGTTCATTTGTTGGCCGTGTCTGCCGTGTAAACAGTTTATTATGTGAGTCCAGCTCCTGCTCCTCTCGCCGTTATGTTTTCCCCTCTCTCTTTCTCTGTCTTTCTTCACTCTCTCCGAATGATGGATCGCTGTGGGTTTTATCGGTATGATGATTCTCTGTCGGGCTCCTGTGGGATGTGCGCGTGTTTCGTGATCTATGGCCCGTGAAGTTCCTCAGTCCTGGTGGTCTGTGTATCCTCCGGGGCGCTGTGAGGAGAACGTGCATTATCTGTCGAGTCCTTCAGGGCCAGAGAGGCGAATCAAGCCTGAAATAGAGCTCTTCTCCAAAGCTTAAGCACCAGGCCATGACATAAACAACACACTTCTTCTCTTGCCTTCTTTCCCATCAGCGTTTTCCTCCAGTCACACTCAGACAGAAGGGATTACCGCCAATTCTCAGCCACAGAATCGCACTTCATTAGCAGCGTTTTAAGCACAGATTTTTTACCCAATTAGAGTCATTCTTCACACATTACCTGTAGTAAAATTCATTTCCAGTCTCCAGAATTGTATTGAGTGCAGCAGATCAGTCATTTAAAAGTGACATATTATATCCCTTTTCACAAGATGTAATATAAATCTATGGTGTCCCCAGAATGTGTCTGTGAAATTTCAGCTCAAAATACCAGATCATTTATTATAGCTTGTTAAATTTGCCCCTTTTTGGGTGTGAACAAAAATGTGCCATTTTTGTGTGTGTCTCTTTAAATGCTAATGAGCTTTAGCTCCGCCTCGGTTCAGAAGAGGGCGGAAATCTTTACACGAGCTTCAGAAACTCCGGCAATAACAAAACAGGCCAATCTCACTCATCCAGAATCCCAGAATAACCCAGCAGCGAGTGCAGCCTTACGGAGAGACTGAGAAGAGTTTCTGAATGTTAGTGGAGACATTTATGTAGTTGTTGTGGAGTTACACTGATCATCTCATCATCATGTTGAACTTCTACACAAGTGTCCACAGTTCCTGAGGTGTTTATGAGACAGCGCTGACATGTTCTGGTCAATAGTGTTCAGTGCTCGTCTGTGCTCAACCACACAACAGTTTCAGGCTTTGCTGGATCTTCTGTTAGGTTAGAACTGGTCTCTGTTGGGTTAGAACTGCTCTCTGTTGGGTTAGCACTGGTCTCTGTTGGGTTAGAACTGTCTCTGTTGGGTTAGAACTGGTCTCTGTTGGGTTAGAACTGCTCACTGTTGGGTTAGAACTGGTCTCTGTTGGGTTAGAACTGCTCACTGTTGGTTAGAACTGGTCTCTGTTGGGTTAGAACTGCTCACGGTTGGTTAGAACTGGTCCTGTTGGGTTAGAAACTGCTCTCTGTTGGGTTAGAACTGTCTCTGTTGGGTTAGAACTGGTCTCTAGTTTTACAGAACTGCTCTCTGTTGGGTTAGAACTGTCTCTGTTGGGTTAGAACTGGTCTCTGTTGGGTTAGAACTGGTCTCTGTTGGGTTAGAACTGGTCTCTGTTGTTAGAATGGTCTCTGTTGGGTTAGAACTGCTCTCTGTTGGGTTAGAACTGGTCTCTGTTTGGGTTTAGAACTGTGTCACTGTTGTGGTTAGAACTGCTCTCTGTTGGTTAGAACTGTCACTGTTGGGTTATAACTGCTCACTGTTGGGTTAGAACTGGTCTACTGTTGCGTTAGAACTGTCACTGTTGGGTTAGAACTGTCACTGTTGCGTTAGAACTGGTCACTGTTGGGTTAAACTGGTCACTGTTGGGTTAGAACTGGGTCCTGTTGGTTAGAACTGGTCACTGTTGGGTTAGAACTGGTCACTGTTGCGTTAGAACTGCTCTCTGTTGGGTTAAAACTGGTCACTGTTGGGTTAGAACTGCTCTTGGTTAGGTTAGAACTGGTCACTGTTGGGTTAGAACTGCTCTCTGTTGGGTTAGAGCTGGTCTCTGTTGGGTTAGAGCTGCTTTCTGTTGGGTTAGAACTGCTCTCTGTTGGGTTAAAACTGGTCACTGTTGGGTTAAACTGCTCTCTGTTGGGTTAGAACTGCTCACTGTTGGGTTAGAACTGGTCTCTGTTGCGTTATAACTGGTCTCTCTTGGGTTAGAACTGCTCACTGTTGGGTTAGAACTGGTCTCTGTTGGGTTAGAACTGCTCTCTGTTGGGTTAGAACTGGGCCGGCAGATTAAGGGCCGGTAATATTATAATAAGATCCTCTTCATACGTCAGAAGGAGAGAAATCTGATCGGATTATTTTTCGACATGCTTGCAGAGAAAGACTCACCAGAACAAAGTTACTGGGTTTCACTCTTCATTTTGGACATTTCATTTCCAAGTTAGCCTGGGTGTTATTTATCAGTTTTCAAAAAAATTTCATTCAGTCCTTCCAGTTGCATAGTTGACCGGTGCTAGGCTAGCGCGAGTCAACGGTATCTGTTAGCCTGCCATTAAAAACAGTTTTACCCACTCCACAGTTCACCAAAAGCTAATAAACTATAACGCCAGACTATCGAGGTAAATGTCTGTTGAGAGAATAATGTTTTTTCTGTTTTAATGTTCCACTATAGTAAATAACACGGATTGAAATCATACATTGCGCCGATATATTTGTTTTTGATCATCAACGAACACCACTAACCACTCGGTGAGTGTCACAGTTTTGAAAACGAGCGTTGGGTTGTTTTAAGCACATGTTTGTGCATGCCCATAGACAGCCACTCTGAAGCGCTCAGAGGCGATTCTAAAAGAGTCTAAAAGTCGAGACAGAGTAGAGACCACTCTAGCTCATTCAAAACACACTAGAACATCGACTCAAAGCGCTAAATACCGGATTTATCCTTTAAATGCAATCCTAATTTATATTTTACAGATATTCTAGAAGTGATTTTACCAGTGAAGTACAGTCTTGATCTTTCTTCAGGAACTAAAACGAGAACTTCGACAGTGAGATCTTAGAATAGCTTCAACCACACCAATTGAGTTTTAGCATATGAGCTGGTTTGTAACCTCGAGATTAGATTTCGGAGCTAATAAACAGCAGCACGTATCGACAGACTGAAGTGAGAGAATGTGATCCGAGTCTGATTTCCAGTTAACCGCATAGAGAGTCCATAAAGACATCTGCGGAAATATGATCAAGACCTGGAAGAGCTTCACCTTTAAGCTGCGTTAGGTAATGCCAGAAGCATTAGATCTCAGATCAGCTCTTACACTCTCACATCACGACGGAAGCGCACTGCATTCACTTGAGGAAAGAAAATCGACTCTGTTTTTCTGAATTAACGAGATAATTCTTCCTGAAAATTTTTTTTTTCCTATGTTTTTCTGAATTAACGAGTTAATTATCTCATAATTATGAAATCATTTTTCATGAAAAAAAAGTTTTCACTCTGTTTTCTGAATTGAGTTACTCATAATTTTGAGATAATTAACTCGTTAATTCAGAAATACAGAGCAAAAACTGTGTGTGTGTGTGTGTGTGTGTGTGTGTGTGTGTGTGTGTGTGTGTGTGTGTGTGTGTGTGTGTGTGTGTGTGTGTGTGTGTGTGTGGGATAGGCTGTACTCAATAATGGCAAATCGCACATCGTTAAAACAACAAATTACGATATTATCGCAGACATATATCGCTCACCCCTATAACCCATTCCTTCAATAACACTGGTTTATTCATTAGTCTTTACGCGTGACTCGTTGAATCATTCATTTATCTGATTTATTCAAAACACTGATTCATTCATGAAGGAAACTCCACTAATGTACAGCGAATAACTTTGTTTACACCCGTTTATGTTGGCGAATCAAACTGGGAATATTGTGTGTAAACTGTGATATATATATATATACTTCTTGTTTATGAATTGTTGGGTTGAGTTTTAAAACAGAAAGATTGTGATATTACTACAGTTAGTTATTTCTGATCCCTCTAAATCTTTATGGTTATTGACAGTGCTGATCCATATATTTCTTTCCTCAAACGTTATACTCTAATTAAGATCTGCTGTATATCGAATTGAACCATGTAAACTTTCCAATGGGATCTTTGCCATTTAGTAAATCAATACCGCAGCTTTGAAAGGTCAGTCTCTCCTCTCCTCTCAACTCCTTTCTGAACTTCATTTAAGTTTTCATCTTTTGTCTCAGATGAATCTAATATTCCTCAGGAGAAATAAAAATAGTCACAAATGAGTCAATTAGTAACTGAGTATAGAGCCATAAATGAATATAGAGATCTTTTTTTTTAATTTATTTTTTATTATATTTTCTACTTTGGCACAAAGAAAAAGAAAAAAACTCCAACCAAATTCACTTTGCAAATACAGTGCATTTATATTCTTATATATGTAAACAATTTATATTTTAACACAAATAATGATATAGGGGAAAAAAGGGGAAAAATATATATATATAAATATATAAAATAAAAAAGGTGGGGGGGGGAGTAGTAGTAGTAATCAGGTCAAGGTTCAATTATTGCTGTCTTATTAAAATAATTAATTAAGGGTTTCCATACTGTATACAAATTATCAGTCTTATTTTTTAAGGAAAATCTAATCTTTTCGAGTTGAAGCTGGTGATGTAGAGATCTACAGAAGCGTATTGCATTCACTTGAGGAAAAAAATCGACTCTGTTTTTCTGAATTAACGAGTTAATTATCTCAGAATTACGAGATAATTTTTCATGGAAAAAAGTTTTTGCTCTGTCTTTCTGAATTAGAGTTCATTATCTGCACTGTAATAGTAAAAGTTACCTGAAAAGTTACTGTGTATACATTTATTGTCTGCATTGTAATATATTATGTATAGTTTTTTCTGCTTTATTAAAAATAAAGTTGTCCTCCAAAGAGGGGGGTGGTGGCGGGCAAAAAAAAAAAAAAAACAGTTCATTATCTCAGAATTACGAGATAATTTTTTACAGAATTTTATTGCTCTGTTTTTCTGAATTAACGAGTTAATTATCTCAGAATTACGAGATAATTTTTTAAAGAATTTTATTGCTCTGTTTTTCTGAATTAACGAGTTTATTATCTCAGAATTACGAGAAAATTTTTAACAGAATTTTTTTTGCTCTTTTTCTGAATTAACGAGTTTATTATCTCAGAATTACGAGATAATTTTTTACAGAATTTTATTGCTCTGTTTTTCTGAATTAACGAGTTAATTATCTCAGAATTACGGGATAATTTTTCATGGAAAAAAAGTTTTTGCTCTGTTTTTCTGAATTAATGACTTAATTATCTCAAAATTATGAGTAACAGAAAAACAGAGTGAAAAAAATGTTTTTCAAGAAAAATTATCTCATATTTCTGAGATAATTAACTCGTTAATTCAGAAAAACAGAGTCAATTTTTTTTCCTCAAGTGAATGCAATACGATTCCATAGATCTCTACATCTGTATACAAATTATCAGTCTTATTTTTTAAGGAAAATCTAATCTTTTCGAGTTGAAGCTGATGATGTAGAGATCTTTTGCTGAAAAATATTTGAGATTTCTCAGTTTTAAACGCAGACAAGATTTTAAATGCACAGTTTGAGATATTGAAACTCTATAGGAGACGCATGTGAGATTATAGAGTCTGTTCTCCAGGTGAACGTCTCTCTCCATAGAGTCTGATTGCTTTCTAAGAGAAACTAAAGTGACGTATTAAAGTGTAAATGTGCTTGTGTTTGTCCTGTGGGCTGTGATGATCTGCTCTTCAGATCTGATATTCCCTGGGTCCGCGTCGTCCTCAACTCCTCCATTATTTCAGCAGGTCTTCAAGCGTTTCGGTGGCGTTCGCTCAGTGTGTTTGTATGAATTCTCTGATACCCAGAAAGCCTCCAGACCCGTATACTTCATGAGTAATAAATAATCTCTTTAGCTATGACTGAGCCAAGATAAAAAATGAATTGCTTTCATCCAGTTACCCATCATGCCCTGGGACCCTGGGCGTCCCTGCTGATGATGTCACACTGCAGATGTACCTGTGGGCTTGGGTAATTAAGGCCCTCCGGCTCCGGTTCGCCCAGTTTGCATGCAGAAGAGTCACGCTGTACCAAATCTGTATTCCGGATAAAAATCTGATCCTACCAATAAAAAGGAGCTTTTTTGAATTCCTAATCGAATCCGTGAAATCTCTTTCACACGCCTGGAGTCAGAGCTTTACCGCACCGTGAGCGCCGCTCGACCTCAGTGTGAAAAGTGTGGCAGAAACGGGATTTTACGACATGATGCACTTAATATTATATGTACTCAACGTTTAGTTATTTAGTCATTCATCATCAGAGTCTGACTGACTTTCTTCCTCTGCGATGCAAAGCTATTAATTTTTTTATTAGGATTAACCCCTTGGTCCCCACAACATCTAATACTAAAAAACTACAAATTAACAATACATCAACAAACAACAAAACACAGACATTAATTGAAAAATAAAACACTTGAATGCATGTTAAACATTCCACACTTTGTTTATTCTGTTCCATCATCTGTGCATTTAAAGAGGTTTATATATTCATTTACAAAGTCTTGATGTTGTTTTTGCTCTAGAATCGATTTTCCTGCTTGAATGTTGATTATTTTCCTCATATTCTCCATTGTTGCGGCTCCTCTCTTCCCAGTCTGTCAGTAACGCCAAAGAACGTATATTGACAAGAAGTGAAAGCCAATAGTAGTTCCATTGCAACACCAGCGCTACGTTTCCGCCATTTTGGGGTGAAAGCGACTCGGCAGTCATATATTATACATTTAGTCCAGTGCAGAGATCATTTTTAGGTTGAAATAATTAGGTGATTATTTTAACACACAACAGTTAACGTTATAGCAGTTAAAAACAAGTTGCTACTTAACCAGGCTTTTCCCCCACATAACTCGAGACAGGGAAGTTCAAGGATTTAATTTATTATATTACTCTCTACATTAAGTGTGACGGGTAAGAATAAAGTGATATGAGTTCATAACGTAATAATAACGTTAGACCGTTTCCCAGGAGGTACACATAACGTTACATACAAAAATAAGTCATCAATGAAATAAATGAATTCAGCAAATACATGTAATTGTACTAAAATGTAAATGTTGGGCAATAAATATATAACAGCAATAGAATAGCTTTACAGTAAACGTCTTGTATTTTATATTAATGACCATTAAAGCAAGATTATGTAAACAAAAATACAGCCACTGTCCAAAAGTGGCAATTATAGGATAACGGACACAGCAATGCATCATGGTCTATAAGATCATCATGTTTGTAGCATGATCCTGGGGATTAAAATGTACAAAATATAAAATTGCATAAAATGGAAATACTCAATAATGCAAGAAAAAACTGCCTCAAAAAACTGTTATTTGCTGTTGTCCAGTCACTCCAGTTGGAATCTTCACCCCAAAATAGCGGCCGCGCTCCAGAAGCGCCACCTAGTGGCTGTTACCAGAACAGCATCAGAGTTTCGCCTCTTGTTCTTCTATACTCTTTGATAACGCCAAAGTCCTTTCAGGCAAGTCATGCCACTCGGCCGCCATCTTGGTCCTAAAAGGACTTTGCGTTACCAAAGAGAGTATGTCCTATAAATTGTCTCTGGTAACGCTCTGTTTACTTCCTGTCTCTATGAAGCCCCTCCTTCTGAAAAGCACACTGTGCTCTGATTGGTCGGCTGGATCAGTGTGTTGTGATTGGTCGAGCGCTTCGAGTGTGTTTGGGAAATGTCCCGCCCCTTACCATAACCGCCAGTTTAACACACTACTAACTAACTCACACAGGCCCCGCCCCTTTATTCTGCATATTAATTATTATAATGAGGAATATTGTGACATGTTCGTTCCCGGAAGAAACTCGAGATACAGTGGAGGCGTTTCAGGAGTTCAGAAACACTGACGCTGATAT
This sequence comes from Chrosomus eos, assembly GCA_036326025.1. Lineage (NCBI taxonomy): Eukaryota > Metazoa > Chordata > Actinopteri > Cypriniformes > Leuciscidae > Chrosomus > Chrosomus eos. The sequence goes on from CM070828.1 coordinate 42,024,035, forward strand.
AGAGAAGAACTGGAGCTTTTCGTGATCAAACATCAATATTACACACTGAAGAAAGATGAACATGCATGGGGAAAACAGAATAGGTGCTATTTATTAATTTTAGAATTGTAGATTAATCTCACTTAATACTGTCAATGTTTATTCTTATAAAGTGATCTGGAAATCATGTGTTGGACATTATGTGCAACTACCGTCTGATTTGTCAATTGGCTTTTGTAGAAGTACATTTGAAGGCATAATTAATCAATTATTTTTTGTTGTATAACTTTAAATTCTTCTGTTGTGTGACTGTTTAATGTCTACATTGTATTTGAGTAATTTAAATTCCTCCTGTTATTCTAATCTGAATTAATTCTTCTAACATGCAATTCTTCTAACATGATAATTTTATTTAGCAAAATATCTCACCATTCACTGATGCGTCCAGGTCGCACTCAGTCACCATATGTTTGGTCTAAAACGCGACTGCTCTCCTGTATTGACGCAGGACAGCAAATGTGAGTACATTTTCTATCATCTGTGCAGTACTGTGATATGAAGAGTGTGCAAAGTAACATATTATAGCAACATTGTGAAAGTGAATAGCACATAACAGGCACAATACCGGTAAACATCATGGTAAACATCTATTGGTACAACATGGATCACATGACTAAACTTGTGTCTGTAATATAAAACATTTATCTGATCAGCTACAGCATTTCTGTACTTCAGGAAAAGTAATTACTTTATTTGTAATGTAAATTGGGCATTTGTAACTTGAATGTGTGAAGCTTCACATCCAGTTTTAGCTGTAAAAGTCTGTTATGCTGCATGATATTGCAAACTGGTATTTTTTATTACATTATTTGAAATTATTATCATAAGCATATACTGGATTATAGCTAATTGTTTTACTACTTACCTTCATTTACTAGAATCAGAAAATGAAAGTCTTGCACAATCACAGAAAATAGCTTACTTGCACATTGTAATATATTTTAAAATGATAATTTTAATACTTACATTCCATATCAATGCGATGCAGATTTCCAATTCAAATGAAAGGAAGTATAATTTTAAAAAGGCGATTTTTTGTGTGTTTTAGAATTGTACAATAATCCTCACTTCAGTGTTTATTTTAATAAAGTGATCTGGAAAACAATCTATTTTGTTGGCTATTAATTGGCTTAAAATACATTTGAAGGCATAATTAATCAAAAATAATGATGTAATCATTTATATTTTCGTTGCAAAACATCTTGTGTTTTATTAAATCCCTTCTCCTGTCCTTCCAATTTAAATGAATGATCATTCATTAATAGAGAGCAATATTTCATTTTCTTTAATTTAACACAATTTAATGGCAGTAAAGCAATAATGCTAATTACAGTGTTTTAGCTCACTGATGTGTGTGAGTGTTTTTGTAAAGCTGCCACTGAAT
>CM070828.1:42032957-42100457 GCA_036326025.1 Chrosomus eos
TTTCCTAAGGATTATTTATTATTATTATTATTATTATTATTATTATTATTATTATTATTATTATTTTTTTACTACCTTTTGGACACTTTTGGAGGCCTTAACATGCTCAAAAACTCCTGAAACTTTGCACACATGTCAGAACCCGCGGCCATCAGGGCCGGGCTGAAGATGGTACCCGGGCGTGGCAGGGGGGCTCGACAGCGCCCCCTGGAACGGGGTCCGAAAACATGGTCCATAAATCAAACACGCTTGCATGTAATAATATGAAACTCGGTACACATGTAGATCTCATCGTTTCATATATACTTCGCACTCTAACTTTTTACCCCAGCCCAACAGGAAGTCGGCTATTTAGGCTTGTTTGGAAAACGCATGCAAAGGAATGTGAAACACTCCTCCTAGAGAATTCAAACACACGGCACGAAACTCGGTCAGCGTGAAGTCAAGACATTGAGGATGAAAGTTTGCGAGGGGATTTTTGATATCTCGAACGGTTTGGCCGTGGCGAGGAAACGAAATTATGGCGAGAAACGTGAAACGGGAAGTGTGTCATAACTACGGCATACATTAACTAATCTTGATGAAACTTCAGCAGTGTGTTCGTTGTAAGAGCCCGATCACATGGATGTGACTATTGTGAGTCAAAGTTATAGCGCCACCAACTGGCAGCAGGAAGTGTGTCACTTTCAAAATGCTTTGAAATCACCCTCTTATTTTTACCCGATTTGCTTCAAACTTCATCTGTATAATGTAAATACACGGCAGATGAAGACCTGTGAATGGATTCTTGATATCTTTGAAACTGTTGCTGTGGCAATCCATCAAACTTTAATATTCTTTTTGGATGCTTTTGAGACTCTTAGCATGCCTGAAATTGCTTAAAATTGCATGAAACTCGACAGACAGATCATATTTATTAGCCAGGTGACATGTGCATAGTTTCAGAAATGGGCGTGGTGCAGGGACTCAGTAGCGCCACCTTTTGACAAAAGTGGGCGGGTTAGTTTCATCTAGAGTTACAAAAATCTGTATTTATATAGTTCTCCTCCAGCCAGACAACTTTCTAATTTACAGTCATTAGCAATAACCAAGAGGAAGTCAGATATTTTGGTTTGAATATGGTCATTTCTCTCTGAGCCTACGTCTCTGTGACTGCTCTCTGTGTGTGTGTGTCTGTGAGTGTGGGGAGGGGGAGGGGGAGTGGGGCTATGTGCCTGCTCTCTGTGTGTGTGTGTCTGTGAGTGTGGGGAGGGGGAGGGGGAGTGGGGCTAGATTAACCATTTCACTGCTGTGTGGTTTGGCCTTCATTAAAAAAGGAAATAAATGTCTTAAGCCTTGTATTTTTTAAATACGTTTTTTTAATAAAGTAAAGGCATATAACAGACATGCTGCATTTAAATTTTTTTAATAAAACATTGTTTTTTATGTTTTTCAAGCCATTTGATTTATGAGGACTTTTGAAATGTCCTCATAAACCACCCATAAGTTGTAATACCAGTGTAATACACGTCATTATACAAATTTGTGTCCTCATAAATCACATAAACCAACCCACACAAACCAACCCACACACATACACACACACACACACACACACACACACACACACACACACACACACACACACACACACACACACACACACACACACACACACACACACACACACCAAATTGACGGTGGGTGGCAATGGTATATTTAAAAGTGCATAATTGTAATATCTGCAAGGCACCCCTAGTCCAGTCTTATTAAATGTATGCTTCATCTTTCATTTTAATTTGTAAATTTGATCAATAAATTCAATTATTTAGAATAATAAGATACTATATGGCTGTTACCCTAGGTAGGGCTGATCAAATTACATCATTTACATTGAAAAATAACAATGCATTAAAAGATGTTATGAGATTGTTTTAAATATGAGTCAATTAAAAATCGTTGGAAAGAATGATACTTTTAAACATAACACTGAACCGTCACTAGGTGTCGCCAGGCTACCGTCTTAATGAGCGAGTCATTGATTCATTCGTTCAAACGATTCGTTCGAACGACTGAGTCATTCATGAATGAGACAGGTATGGATTGGTCATTGAATCTAGGGTTTGCGATGTCTACCAATTTGGCATCAGACGATGTGTACAGTGAAACATCGCGATGGACGATGATATCGGGAGGAGGGGCGGGGCTAACGTTTTAATTTTTCACTTAAGCAATAAGCCCCGCAAAGCCTTGTTTTACAGTGGATTTAGAACAGCTAAGGGGCGTAGGCACAACGCGGAGATATTTTCCTCTACATCTCATCAGCCATTTTGATTTCGGCACGCTCTGAGTCTGCAGCAGCTGACCACTAGGAGCGAATGTACATGATGTACAATGTACACGTGACAGAGCAGCCAGATCCAGACTGTGCTTTCGCGCTGTGGCTGGCGCTGAGCCAGAGACAGACGCGTTCAGTGCTTGTCATATTATATCACAACTATTCAGTGTTTTTAACCACATAATGTTTATTTTAGGTTTCAGACATTTAAATGCATATAATTTATAGCAAAACAATACATTTATAGTTTGTAAAATACACAATGGTGTCTATGGAAGCAGCAATAACAACCCATTCAAATATATTTGCCGACGGATTTTATTCATATCAGACACACAGTGTAAGTATAAAGTTAACTCTATTCTTCTCCCAGTTCACCGGCCATGTATTTCGGGAGAAACTGTTTTTTAAACGACAAAACAAACTCACTTACACACATTTGAGAATCAGAATAGAAGATAGTTGATGACATGGTAACCAGGTTTGTTAATATTTATAAATAAAAGCGCTAACGTTACATGTCATACAGCGCTATTTTGGCTGTGGTGAATCACGTGCCAAGCATGACGCGTCACCATGGAAACATGGGGGGGGGGGGGTCGCGATGCTGGCTTAACTATGATATCGTCTATCGGCACAACCCTAATTGAATCTTTGAGTAAACCAATTTGTCCAAAATGCTGAATCATTCAGTAATGAGAAAACATGTTGCTGTGAGATGCGCAATGGTTCTGCTGTGATCTTTGTTTAACTATTTTCGCTGCTGAAACAGAAAAAACCGTCAATATTGCATCTAAAATGTAAGTGACTTGACGTGTGTGTGTGTGTGTGTGTGTGTGTGTGTGTGTGTGTGGTGTGTGTGTGTGTGTGTGTGTGTGTGTGTGTGTGTGTGTGAGAGAGAGTGTGTCTGTTACAGTGAAAAGAGTTTAACCCTTTAAGGCAGTGGATCTCAATCCTGGTCCTAGGGAGCCACTGCTCTGCATAGTTTGTATGTCTCCCTCATTTAACACACCTGATTCAGATCATCAGCTCGTTAGGAAAGAGCTTTATTAACTGAAGTGGGTGTGTCAGATAAAGGAGACATATAAAATGTGCAGAGCAGTGGCACCCATAGGACCAAGATTGAGAACCACTGCTTTAAGGCCTTGTCTTTTTTGGATTATCTTCTTTTTTTTTATGTGCATACAACCCATATATTTTAAATGTATTGTTTGCTTTAAATTAAATTAAGATTGTATGTTTGGTAATTGAACCTAAATAAATTTAAAATTAATGTGCTATATTTCAGATCAATATAATTGTTTTCTTTCATTTTAATCAACACTAACTTTATTCTCTATCTGTATTATAAATAACTTATTTCTGCATAAATTAAAAAATCCCCAATAATCCAGACTCATATATATATATATATATAATAATATAGCTGCGAGCAGCGATGAAGGGCCAAAGCCGACGGTACCGCCACCCTGGTGCACCAGGGTTGCGGTGCCACCGGCTTGGGCCCGTAATCGCTGCTCGCAGCTATATTTTATTATTATTATTATTATTTTTTTACTACCTTTTGGACACTTTTGGAGGCCTTAACATGCTCAAAAACTCCTGAAACTTTGCACACATGTCAGAACCCGCGGCCATCAGGGCCGGGCTGAAGATGGTACCCGGGCGTGGCAGGGGGGCTCGACAGCGCCCCCTGGAACGGGGTCCGAAAACATGGTCCATAAATCAAACACGCTTGCATGTAATAATATGAAACTCGGTACACATGTAGATCTCATCGTTTCATATATACTTCGCACTCTAACTTTTTACCCCAGCCCAACAGGAAGTGGGCTATTTAGGGTTGTTGGTAAAACACACGCAAAGGAATTTGAAGTACTCCTCCTAGAGAATTCAAACACACCGGCACGAAACTCGGTCAGCGTGAAGTCAAGACATTGAGGATGAAAGTTTGCGAGGGGATTTTTGATATCTCGAACGGTTTGGCCGTGGCGAGGAAACAAAATTATGGCGAGAAACGTGAAACAGGAAGTGTGTCATAACTTCAGCATACATTAACTAATCTTGATGAAACTTCAACAGTGTGTTCGTTGTAAGAGCCCGATCATATGGATGTGACTATTGTGAGTCAAAGTTATAGCGCCACCAACTGGCAGCAGGAAGTGTGTCACTTTCAAAATGCTTTGAAATCACCCTCTTATTTTTACCCGATTTGCTTCAAACTTCATTTGTATAATGTAAATACACGGCAGATGAAGACCTGTGAATGGATTCTTGATATCTTTGAAACTGTTGCTGTGGCAATCCATCAAACTTTAATATTCTTTTTGGATGCTTTTGAGACTCTTAGCATGCCTGAAATTGCTTAAAATTGCATGAAACTCGACAGACAGATCACATTTATTAGCCAGGTGACATGTGCATAGTTTCAGAAACGGGCGTGGTGCAGGGACTCAGTAGCGCCACCTTTTGCCAAAAGTGGGGGGGTTAGTTTCATCTAGAGTTACAAAAATCTGTATTTATATAGTTCTCCTCCAGCCAGACAACTTTCTAATTTACAGTCATTAGTAACAACCAAGAGGAAGTCAGATATTTTGGTTTGAATATGGTCATTTCTCTCTGAGCCTACGTCTCTGTGACTGCTGTCTGTGTGTGTGTCTGTGAGTGTGGGAGGGGAGGGGGAGTGGGGCTAGATTAACCATTTCACTGCTGTGTGGTTTGGCCTTCATTAAAAAAGAAAATAAATGTCTTAAGCCTTGTATTTTTTAAATACGTTTTTTTAATAAAGGCATATAACAGACATGCTGCATTTAAATTTTTTTAATAAAACATTGTTTTTTATGTTTTTCAAGCCATTTGATTTATGAGGACTTTTGAAATGTCATTATCTTTTTACATAATTATTTCAACCTAAAAATGACCTCTGCACTGGGCTAAATATATGTATAATATATGACTGCCGAGTGGCTTTCACCCCAAAATGGCGGAAGCGTAGCGCTGCTGCTGGGCGCTGGTGTTGCAATGGAACGTTCTATTGGCTTTCACTTCTTGTAAATATACGTTCTTTGCTTAAAGTCCCCATGAACCGGAAGTTGCAAACGGCTTTTCTCCAGTGCTGTGACGTATTTCCGAGAGAAACGGAATACTTATGAGGCAAAATAGTGAGCGTGGCTTTTTTTTTCCAACTAGCACCTGATTGGATCTAGATAAATGCACCTCCTCGCTATCTCTCCTTTCACACGCTGTGTGCCTGTCTACTGTCAGTTGGAGGGGCGTGATTACGGATGTTAAGCAGACACCCAAACCATCAAGCCTACGTCATCGGGCAAGGTCCTCCAGTGCAGAGGGGAGGGGCATTTTCAGAATTTGATTAAAGATTACGAAGCCAAAAAAATTTTTTGTGTGGATTGACTTGCACGGATGAATTGTTCACCACAAAACGATCAATTTAGGCAAACAAAGTAAGTATGGTCAATTTTGATTTCATGGGGACTTTAACATCGTGATGTCTGTCAGCCATCACGATGGACGATGATATCGTCAATCTTTGAGTAAACCAATTTGTCCAAAATGCTGAATCATTCAGTAATGAGAAAACATGTTGCTGTGAGATGCGCAATGGTTCTGCTGTGATCTTTGTTTAACTATTTTCGCTGCTGAAACAGAAAAACCGTCAATATTGCATCTAAAATGTAAGTGACTTGACGTGTGTGTGTGTGTGTGTGTGTGTGTGTGTGTGTGTGTGTGTGTGTGTGTGTGTGTGTGTGTGTGTGTGTGTGTGTGTGTGTGTGTGTGTGTGTGTGTGTGTGTGTGTTTACAGTGAAAAGAGTTTAACCCTTTAAGGCAGTGGATCTCAATCCTGGTCCTAGGGAGCCACTGCTCTGCATAGTTTGTATGTCTCCCTCATTTAACACACCTGATTCAGATCATCAGCTGGTTAGGAAAGAGCTTTATTAACTGAAGTGGGTGTGTCAGATAAAGGAGACATATAAAATGTGCAGAGCAGTGGCACCCTAGGACCAAGATTGAGAACCACTGCTTTAAGGCCTTGTCTTTTTTGGATATATCTTCTTTTTTTTTTTATGTGCATACAACCCATATATTTTAAATGTATTGTTTGCTTTAAATTAAATTAAGATTGTATGTTTGGTAATTGAACCTAAATAAATTTAAAATTAATGTGCTATATTTCAGATCAATATAATTGTTTTCTTTCATTTTAATCAACACTAACTTTATTCTCTATCTGTATTATAAATAACTTATTTCTGCATAAATTAAAAAATCCCCAATAATCCAGACCAACCAGAGCACACTAATTCTACAACATCATCAGTGCTGAAGCGGAACTACCAGAGCCGTTCGGCAGATAGCGAGCAGATATTTTGTGTCACGTCGTGCACAATAACCCTAAAGGCACCAGGCTGGCGGTGCCACTGGCTTTATATATATATATATATATATATATATATATATATATATATAAATATATATATATATATATATATATATATATATATATATATATATATATAAATATAGCTGCGAGCAGCGATGAAGGGCCAAAGCCGACGGTAGCGCCACCCTGGTGCACCAGGGTTGCGGTGCCACCGGCTTGGGCCCGTAATCGCTGCTCGCAGCTATATTTAGGGCCCAAGCCCTAAGGGCGAAGGCCCTATTGTTTTCCTAAGGATTATTTATTATTATTAGGGCCCAAGCCCAAAGGGCGAAGGCCCTATTGTTTTCCTAAGGATTATTTATATTATTATTATTATTATTATTATTATTATTATTATTATTATTATTATTATTTTTCTTCTACCTTTTGGACACTTTTGTAGGCCTTAACATGCTCAAAAACTCCTGAAACTTTGCACACATGTCAGAACCCGCGGCCATCAGGGCCGGGCTGAAGATGGTACCCGGGCGTGGCAGGGGGGCTCGACAGCGCCCCCTGGAACGGGGTCCGAAAACATGGTCCATAAATCAAACACGCTTGCATGTAATAATATGAAACTCGGTACACATGTAGATCTCATCGTTTCATATATACTTCGCACTCTAACTTTTTACCCCAGCCCAACAGGAAGTCGGCTATTTAGGCTTGTTTGGAAAACGCATGCAAAGGAATGTGAAACACTCCTCCTAGAGAATTCAAACACACGGCACGAAACTCGGTCAGCGTGAAGTCAAGACACTGAGGATGAAAAATTGCCAGGGGATTTTTGATTTCTCGAACGGTTTGGCCGTGGCGAGGAAACGAAATTATGGCGAGAAACGTGAAACAGGAAGTGTGTTATAACTACTGCATACATTAACTAATCTTGATGAAACTTCAGCAGTGTGTTCGTTGTAAGAGCCCGATCACATGGATGTGACTATTGTGAGTCAAAGTTATAGCGCCACCAACTGGCAGCAGGAAGTGTGTCACTTCCAAAATGCTTTTAAATCACCCTCTTATTTTTACCCGATTTGCTTCAAACTTCATGTGCATAATGTAGACACATGCCAGATGTAGACCTGTGAAAGGATTATTGATATCTTAGACACTGTTGCCATGGCAATGCATCAAACATTAATATTCCTTTTTTTAAGCTTTTTCATGCTTTTTTATGCTTTCGGGCACTTTTGGGGTTCTTAACGTGCTCGAAAACTCTTGAAACTTTGCACACAGGACAAAACCCGCGGCCATCAGGGCCAGGCTGAAGCTGGTACCCGGGCGTGGCAGGGGGGCTCGACAGCGCCCCCTTGAACGGGTCCGACAATTTGGTCCATATATCCAACACGCTTGACCCTATTTGCTTCAAACTTGATGTGTATAATGTAGACACAAGCCAGATGTAGACCTGTGAAAGGATTGTTGATATCTTAGATGCTGTTGCCGTGACAACGCATCAAACTTTAATTTCTTTTTGGATACTTTTGAGATTCTTAGCGCACTTTTGGGGCCCTTAACATGCTCAAAAACTCTTGAAACTTTGCACACGGGTCAGAAACCGCGGCCATCAGGGCCGGGCTGAAGCTGGTACCCGGGCGTGGCAGGGGGGCTCGACAGCGCCCCCTGGAACGGGGTCCGAAAACTTGGTCCATAAATCAAACAGGCTTTACCCGATTTGCTTCAAACTTGATGTGTATAATGTAGACACACGCCAGATGTAGACCTGTGAAAGGATTGTTGATATCTTAGATGCTGTTGCCGTGACAACGCATCAAACTTTAATATTCTTTTTGGATACTTTTGAGATTCTTAGCGCACTTTTGGGGCCCTTAACATGCTCAAAAACTCTTGAAACTTTGCACACGGGTCAGAAAACGCGGCCATCAGGGCCGGGCTGAAGCTGGTACCCGGGCGTGGCAGGGGGGCTCGACAGCGCCCCCTGGAACGGGGTCCGAAAACTTGGTCCATAAATCAAACACGCTTGCATGTAATAATATGAAACTCGCTACACATATAGATCTCATCGGTTCATATATCCTTTGTACTTTTACTTTTTACCCCAGCCCAACAGGAAGTCGGCTATTATCGTTTGTTTGGAAGCGTATGCCCCTGGAATTCGATATACTAATCCTAGAGAATTCAACCAATCGCCACGAAACTCGGTGTGCACGAAGTCAAGACATTGAGGATGAAAAATTGCCAGGGGATTTTGATATCTCGAACGGTTTGGCCGTGGCGAGGAAACGAATTTATGGCGAATAATGGAAACAGGAAGTGTGTTATAACTTCAGCATACATTAACTGATCTTGATGAAACTTCAGCAGTGTGTTCGCTGTAAGAGTCCGATCACATGGATGTGACTATTGTGAGTCAAAGTTATAGCGCCACCAACTGGCAGCAGGAAGTGTGTCACTTCCTAAAGGCTTTGAAATCACCCTCTTATTTTTACCCGATTTGCTTCAAACTTCATCTGTATAATGTAAATACACTGCAGATGAAGACCTGTGAAGGGATTCTTGATATCTTTGAAACTGTTGCAGTGGCAACGCATCAAACTTTAATATTCTTGTTTGATGCTTTTGATGCTCTGAGTCAATATGGCAAGCCGTTTTAACATTTAATCATTTTAACCTACTAGTCTCTTTTTTCATGCTACTAGTACTTATTTTTTAGATACTAGTATCTATTCCATTAAGTAATAGTACTTATTCATTAGCGACTAGTGCTTATTCTTTAGTACTAGTGCCTATTCCTTAGATAGTAGTGCTTATTCTTTAGATATTCTTTTGAATACGTATTAGTAGCTAATGAATAAGTACTGGTATCTATTTAATAGGTACTAGTATGTAATGACTTAGAACTAGTATTTATTGAATAAATACTAGTATCTATTAATAGGTACTATTATCTAAAATGTCATTTTCTCTCTCTCTCTCTCTGAGCCAATATGGCAAGCCGTTTTAACATTTAATCATTTTAACATACTAGTCTCTATTTTCATGCTACTAGTACTTATTTTTTAGATATTAGTATCTATTCCATTAAGTACTAGTACTTATTCATTAGCGACTAATGCTTATTCTGTTTAGAATATTCAAAGTGCTTATTCAATTTGTATGCTTATTTATATTTTCAGAGCAGAAAATCAGATTTTTCTGCTTATTCAATATTGCATCTAAAAGTGACTTGACGTGTGTGTGTGTGTGTGTGTGTGTGTGTGTGTGTGTGTGTGTGTGTGTGTGTGTGTGTGTGTGTGTGTGTGTGTGTGTGTGTGTGTGTGTGTGTGTGTGTGTGTGTGTGTGTGTGTGTGTGTGTGTGTGTGTGTGTGTTGAGAGAGAGATTGTGTCTGTTACAGTGACAAGAGTTTTTAAGCCTTGTCTTTTTGGATATATATATATTTTTTATAAAAAAAAAATGTGCATACAACCCATGTATTTTAATGTATAGTTTGCTTTAAATTAAATTAAGATTGTATGTTTGGTAATTGAACCTAAATAAATGTAAAATGAATGTGCTATATTTCAGATCAATATATTTGTTTTCCTTCATTTTAATCAACACTAACTTTATTCTCATCTGAATTATAAATAACTTATTTCTGTATAAAATAAAAAATCCCGAATAATCCAGACCAACCAGAGCACACTATTTCTACAACATCATCAGTGCTGAAGCGGGACTACCAGAGCCGTTCGGCAGATAGCGAGCAGATATTTTGTGTCACGTCGTGCACAATAACCCTAAAGGCACCAGGGTGGTGATGCCACCGGCTTTATTATATATATATATATATATAATATATATATATATATATATATATATATATATATATATAAAATAAATATAGCTGCGAGCAGCGATGAAGGGCCAAAGCCGGCGGTACCGCCACCCTGGTGCACCAGGGTTGCGGTGCCACCGGCTTGGGCCCGTAATCGCTGCTCGCAGCTATATTTATTATTATTTTTTCTTCTACCTTTTGGACACTTTTGGAGGCCTTAACATGCTCAAAAACTCCTGAAACTTTGCACACATGTCAGAACCCGCGGCCATCAGGGCCGGGCTGAAGATGGTACCCGGGCGTGGCAGGGGGGCTCGACAGCGCCCCCTGGAACGGGGTCCGAAAACATGGTCCATAAATCAAACACGCTTGCATGTAATAATATGAAACTCGGTACACATGTAGATCTCATCGTTTCATATATACTTCGCACTCTAACTTTTTACCCCAGCCCAACAGGAAGTCGGCTATTTAGGCTTGTTTGGAAAACGCATGCAAAGGAATGTGAAACACTCCTCCTAGAGAATTCAAACACACGGCACGAAACTCGGTCAGCGTGAAGTCAAGACACTGAGGATGAAAAATTGCCAGGGGATTTTTGATATCTCGAACGGTTTGGCCGTGGCGAGGAAACGAAATTATGGCGAGAAACGTGAAACAGGAAGTGTGTTATAACTACTGCATACATTAACTGATCTTGATGAAACTTCAGCAGTGTGTTCGTTGTAAGAGCCCGATCACATGGATGTGACTATTGTGAGTCAAAGTTATAGCGCCACCAACTGGCAGCAGGAAGTGTGTCACTTTCCAAAATGCTTTTAAATCACCCTCTTATTTTTACCCGATTTGCTTCAAACTTCATGTGCATAATGTAGACACATGCCAGATGTAGACCTGTGAAAGGATTATTGATATCTTAGACACTGTTGCCATGGCAATGCATCAAACATTAATATTCCTTTTTTTAAGCTTTTTCATGCTTTTTTATGCTTTCGGGCACTTTTGGGGTTCTTAACGTGCTCGAAAACTCTTGAAACTTTGCACACAGGACAAAACCCGCGGCCATCAGGGCCAGGCTGAAGCTGGTACCCGGGCGTGGCAGGGGGGCTCGACAGCGCCCCCTTGAACGGGTCCGACAATTTGGTCCATATATCCAACACGCTTTACCCTATTTGCTTCAAACTTGATGTGTATAATGTAGACACAAGCCAGATGTAGACCTGTGAAAGGATTGTTGATATCTTAGATGCTGTTGCCGTGACAACGCATCAAACTTTAATATTCTTTTTGGATACTTTTGAGATTCTTAGCGCACTTTTGGGGCCCTTAACATGCTCAAAAACTCTTGAAACTTTGCACACGGGTCAGAAACCGCGGCCATCAGGGCCGGGCTGAAGCTGGTACCCGGGCGTGGCAGGGGGGCTTCGACAGCGCCCCCTGGAACGGGGTCCGAAAACTTGGTCCATAAATCAAACAGGCTTTACCCGATTTGCTTCAAACTTGATGTGTATAATGTAGACACATGCCAGATGTAGACCTGTGAAAGGATTGTTGATATCTTAGATGCTGTTGCCGTGACAACGCATCAAACTTTAATATTCTTTTTGGATACTTTTGAGATTCTTAGCACACTTTTGGGGCCCTTAACATGCTCAAAAACTCTTGAAACTTTGCACACGGGTCAGAAACCGCGGCCATCAGGGCCGGGCTGAAGCTGGTACCCGGGCGTGGCAGGGGGGCTCGACAGCGCCCCTGGAACGGGGTCCGAAAACTTGGTCCATAAATCAAACATGCTTGCATGTAATAATATGAAACTTGGTACACATATAGATCTCATCGATTCATATATCTTTGTACTTTTACTTTTTACCCCAGCCCAACAGGAAGTCGGCTATTATGGTTTGTTTGAAAGCGTATGCCCCTGGAATTCGATATACTACTCCTAGAGAATTCAACCAATCGCCACGAAACTCAGTCAGCATGAAGTCAAGACATTGAGGATGAAAAATTGCCAGGGGATTTTTGATATCTCGAACGGTTTGGCCGTGGCGAGGAAACGAATTTATGGCGAATAATGGAAACAGGAAGTGTGTTATAACTTCTGCATACATTAACTGATCTTGATGAAACTTCAGCAGTGTGTTCGCTGTAAGAGCCCGATCACATGGATGCGACTATTGTGAGTCAAAGTTATAGCGCCACCAACTGGCAGCAGGAAGTGTCACTTCCTAAAGGCTTTGAAATCACCCTCTTATTTTTACCCGATTTGCTTCAAACTTTATGTGTATAATGTAGACACACGGCAGATGTAGACCTGTGAATGGATTCTTGATATCTTTGAAACTGTTGCTGTGGCAAGCCATCAAACTTTAATATTCTTTTTGGATGCTTTTGAGACTCTTAGCATGCCTGAAATTGCTTAAAATTGCATGAAACTCGACAGACAGATCACATTTATTAGCCAGGTGACATGTGCAAAGTTTCAGAAACGTGCGTGGTGCAGGGACTCAGTAGTGCCACCTTTTGACAAAAGTGGGGGGGTTAGTTTCATCTAGAGTTACAAAAATCTGTATTTATATAGTTCTCCTCCAGCCAGACAACTTTCTAATTTACAGTCATTAGTAACAACCAAGAGGAAGTCAGATATTTTGGTTTGAATATGGTCATTTCTCTCTGAGCCTACGTCTCTGTGCTTGCTGTCTGTGTGTGTGTCTGTGAGTGTGGGGGGGGAGGGGGAGTGGGGCTAGATTAACCATTTCACTGCTGTGTGGTTTGGCCTTCATTAAAAAAGGAAATAAATGTCTTAAGCCTTGTATTTTTTAAATACGTTTTTTTAATAAAGTAAAGGCATATAACAGACATGCTGCATTTAAATTTTTTTAATAAAACATTGTTTTTTTATGTTTTTCAAGCCATTTGATTTATGAGGACTTTTGAAATGTCCTCATAAACCACCCATAAGTTGTAATACCAGTGTAATACACATGCCATTATACAAATTTGTGTCCTCATAAATCACATAAACCAACCCACACACACATCAAATTGACGGTGGGTGGCAATAGTATATTTAAAAGACTTGATGTGTGTGTGTGTGTGTGTGTGTGTGTGTGTGTGTTGTGAGAGTGAGAGAGAGAGAGAGAGAGAGAGAGAGAGAGAGAGAGAGGAGAGAGAGAGAGAGAGAGAGAGAGAGAGAGAGAGAGAGAGAGAGAGAGCATAATATTATATATATATATATTTTTTTTTTTCATGTGCTTGTCCTCCGGACAAGTAAATCTGTCATTCACTTGTCTAAGAAAAAAGTTGCTTGTCCGGATTTATTTATTTATTTATTTATTTATTTATTTATTTATTTATTCTGAAGCAATATTCTCATCAGTGTTCAATCAGCTTTGATATTTAAATCGGCATATTGTAATATCTGCATTGAATGTTGAGGATATTGACTAAGAATATTGAATATTATGTATGTTATCAATCACCCTAAATGCAATACGGTGTTAGTTATATATCTTAAAGTGCGATACTGTCGCATAATAGTGTCCCATGAAGGGCATCCCCTCCCCCAATATTATTAAATGTCCTATTAGTGTCTTATTATTCTAAATAATTGAATTTATTGATCAAATTTAGGAATTTAAAATGAAAGATGAAGCATAGGCTACTGTTACCCTAGGTAGGGCTGATCAAATTAAATCATTTACACTGAAAAATTACAATTGCATAAAATAATGTTATGAAATTGATTTAAATGTACAAATAAGAAACAGTGGAAAGAAGTATACTAGGCTACTTATAAACATAACACTAAATTGCCAATAGGTGGCGGCAGGCGGCCGTATTAATGAGTGAGTCATTTATTCATTCATTCAAACGATTCGTTTAAACGGTTGATTCATTCAAGAATGAGACAGATGTTTAGGAATGGCTCATTGAATCTTTGACTCAACCGAACCGATTCGGGTCAAAATGCTGAATCATTCAGTAATGAAAACAATGAGTGTTCCTGTGAGATGCGCCGTGGTTCTGCTGTGATTTTTGTTTGGAACTATTTTCGCTGCTGGAACAGAAGAAAAACAGCCAATATTACATCTAAAATGTAAGTGACTACATTTTAACTGTTTATTGAACTGTTGTAGGAAATCAATGTCACATTTTGATATAGTAGCCTATTCAGGAAAAATAATTGAGGCTGCTTAACACATATGTTAAAATATAGAAACTCCACATTTAGATTTTTAGAGGCAGTTACAGTATGTTGTTAACTGAGTGTGTGTGTGTGTGTGCTGCGCTCATATATATTTCTCCTCGAGAGGCTGCGCTAGCGTCAACAGCGCAACCTATTTATTATCCACAATCGATCGCAACAACATACAATAAATGTAATAAAATCAGAATCATTCTCTCGGTTTAGTGATTCCCTAGTTATGTATTTTGTTTGTTATTGATGTTCTAATCAGGCTACTTGACTTGTCCGTTCGGGCAAGTAAAATTCTCTTTTACTTGTCCTTCAAAAATCCATTTGTCCCGGACAAGCGGACAAGTTAGACAGGCTCTGGAGATACGAAGTCTCTATTTTCATGCTACTACTAGTACTTATTTTTTAGATATTAGTATCTATTCCATTAAGTACTAGTACTTATTCATTAACGACTAGTGCTTATTCTGTTTAGAATATTCAAAGTGCTTATTCAATTTGTATGCTTATTTATATTTTCAGAGCAGAAAATTCGATTTTTCTGCTTATTAAATATTGCATCTAAAATGTAAGTGACTTGACGTTGTGTGTGTGTGTGTGTGTGTGTGTGTGAGAGAGAGAGAGATTGTGTCTGTTACAGTGACAAGAGTTTTTAAGCCTTGTCTTTTTGGATATATATTATATATATATATATATATATATATATATATATATATATATATATATATATATATTTTTTTTTTTTTTAATGTGCATACAACCCATGTATTTTAAATGTATTGTTTGCTTTAAATTAAATTAAGATTGTATGTTTGGTAATTGAACCTAAATAAATTGTAAAATGAATGTGCTATATTTCAGATCAATATATTTGTTTTCCTTCATTTTAATCAACACTAACTTTATTCTCATCTGAATTATAAATAACTTATTTCTGTATAAAATAATAAATCCTGAATAATCCAGACCAACCAGAGCACACTATTTCTACAACATCATCAGTGCTGAAGCGGGACTACCAGAGCCGTTCGGCAGATAGCGAGCAGATATTTTGTGTCACGTCGTGCACAATAACCCTAAGGCACCAGGGTGGCGGTGCCACCGGCTTTATATATATATATATATATATATATATATATATATATATATATTATATATATATATATATATATATATATATATATATAAATATAGCTGCGAGCAGCGATGAAGGGCCAAAGCCGGCGGTACCGCCACCCTGGTGCACCAGGGTTGCGGTGCCACCTGCTTGGGCCCGTAATCGCTGCTCGCAGCTATATTTTATTATTATTATTATTATTCTAATTATTTTTTTACTACCTTTTGGACACTTTTGGAGGCCTTAACATGCTCAAAAACTCCTGAAACTTTGCACACATGTCAGAACCCGCGGCCATCAGGGCCGGGCAGAAGATGGTACCCGGGCGTGGCAGGGGGGCTCGACAGCGCCCCCTGGAACGGGGTACGAAAACATGGTCCATAAATCAAACACGCTTGCATGTAATAATATGAAACTCGGTACACATGTAGATCTCATCGTTTCATATATACTTCGCACTCTAACTTTTTACCCCAGCCCAACAGGAAGTCGGCTATTTAGGCTTGTTTGGAAAACGCATGCAAAGGAATGTGAAACACTCCTCCTAGAGAATTCAAACACACGGCACGAAACTCGGTCAGCGTGAAGTCAAGACATTGAGGATGAAAGTTTGCGAGGGGATTTTTGATATCTCGAACGGTTTGGCCGTGGCGAGGAAACGAAATTATGGCGAGAAACGTGAAACAGGAAGTGTGTTATAACTACTGCATACATTAACTAATCTTGATGAAACTTCAGCAGTGTGTTCGTTGTAAGAGCCCGATCACATGGATGTGACTATTGTGAGTCAAAGTTATAGCGCCACCAACTGGCAGCAGGAAGTGTGTCACTTTCAAAATGCTTTTAAATCACCCTCTTATTTTTACCCGATTTGCTTCAAACTTCATGTGCATAATGTAGACACATGCCAGATGTAGACCTGTGAAAGGATTATTGATATCTTAGACACTGTTGCCATGGCAATGCATCAAACATTAATATTCCTTTTTTTAAGCTTTTTCATGCTTTTTTATGCTTTCGGGCAATTTTGGGGTTCTTAACGTGCTCGAAAACTCTTGAAACTTTGCACACAGGACAAAACCCGCGGCCATCAGGGCCAGGCTGAAGCTGGTACCCGGGCGTGGCAGGGGGGCTCGACAGCGCCCCCTTGAACGGGTCCGACAATTTGGTCCATATATCCAACACGCTTTACCCTATTTGCTTCAAACTTGATGTGTATAATGTAGACACAAGCCAGATGTAGACTGTGAAAGGATTGTTGATATCTTAGATGCTGTTGCCGTGACAACGCATCAAACTTTAATATTCTTTTTGGATACTTTTGAGATTCTTAGCGCACTTTTGGGGCCCTTAACATGCTCAAAAACTCTTGAAACTTTGCACACGGGTCAGAAACCGCATCCATCAGGGCCGGGCTGAAGCTGGTACCCGGGCGTGGCAGGGGGGCTCGACAGCGCCCCTGGAACGGGGTCCGAAAACTTGGTCCATAAATCAAACAGGCTTTACCCGATTTGCTTCAAACTTGATGTGTATAATGTAGACACATGCCAGATGTAGACCTGTGAAAGGATTGTTGATATCTTAGATGCTGTTGCCGTGACAACGCATCAAACTTTAATATTCTTTTTGGATACTTTTGAGATTCTTAGCACACTTTTGGGGCCCTTAACATGCTCAAAAACTCTTGAAACTTTGCACACGGGTCAGAAACCGCGGCCATCAGGGCCGGGCTGAAGCTGGTACCCGGGCGTGGCAGGGGGGCTCGACAGCGCCCCTGGAACGGGGTCCGAAAACTTGGTCCATAAATCAAACACGCTTGCATGTAATAATATGAAACTTGGTACACATATAGATCTCATCGATTCATATATCCTTTGTACTTTTACTTTTTACCCCAGCCCAACAGGAAGTCGGCTATTATGGTTTGTTTGAAAGCGTATGCCCCTGGAATTCGATATACTACTTCTAGAGAATTCAACCAATCGCCACGAAACTCAGTCAGCATGAAGTCAAGACATTGAGGATGAAAAATTGCAGGGGATTTTTGATATCTCGAACGGTTTGGCCGTGGCGAGGAAACGAATTTATGGCGAATAATGGAAACAGGAAATGTGTTATAACTTCTGCATACATTAACTGATCTTGATGAAACTTCAGCAGTGTGTTCGCTGTAAGAGTCCGATCACATGGATGTGACTATTGTGAGTCAAAGTTATAGCGCCACCAACTGGCAGCAGGAAGTGTGTCACTTCCTAAAGGCTTTGAAATCACCCTCTTATTTTTACCCGATTTGCTTCAAACTTCATCTGTATAATGTAAATACACTGCAGATGAAGACCTGTGAAGGGATTCTTGATATCTTTGAAACTGTTGCTGTGGCAACGCATCAAACTTTAATATTCTTGTTTGATGCTTTTGATGCTCTGAGTCAATATGGCAAGCCGTTTTAACATTTAATCATTTTAACCTAGTAGTCTCTTTTTTCATGCTACTAGTACTTATTTTTTAGATACTAGTATCTATTCCATTAAGTAATAGTACTTATTCATTAGCGACTAGTGCTTATTCTTTAGTACTAGTGCCTATTCTTTAGATAGTAGGGCTGTCACTTTACATTCGAAAATCGATTGCACAATCGATCGGACCAACCAACAACAAGTATCGAAACGAAAATAGGGAATCGATTTTAACGGCCTTTTTTTATGTACTTTTTTTTTTTTACCAAAAATGTGTTTTAGGTGGACAGATCAATAGAACATGTAGGATTTTGGAAAATAATAATGTCTTTTCTGTTAACCAAATGCTTTTTAATATTCGCTATTGCTTCAAGGCAAGTGAACAAGCGCGCCGTTATTTGTTGCCAGAGCCGTTGCTTAGTGACGTGTGTGTTCAAGTAAGCCAGAAATGCGCAGATTCTGCGCAATACGCTGTATTTAATATATCACGAGGACTCATAGATGTGTATATCTCTATGACGAGGACTCACGAGTTGCGTATTTGCGCTGAATCCACACAGATTTGGCTTACACGAACTTCCACAGCAAAGAAAGTGAGTAAACATAGACGCACGCCTCTTGATTTGACAGCGTTAGCCGCCAAAGTTCATTTTTACCCGCATTTGGCGAGTTGAGGGTGTTAATTTCAATCCCTGAATGCTGCACTCCTGTTTGTCATTGTGCACGAAACTTCACGCCAATAAATCATCAGGAATATTGCTGACTTGTGGGCGCTGCGCGTCTCAAGCGCCCTCTTCACGTTCGTCCTAATGCCTGTTAGTTGTCAGTGGATTTGCCTATATTTGGTGTTGAAAATGGAAACGTCTTTAGACACGGAAAATCGATTTTACAATCGATTCAATGAACACTTATGTCTTAAAAATCGAACAGGATTTTTTCACAAAAGTGACAGCCCTATTAGATAGTAGTGCTTATTCTTTAGATATTCTTTTGAATACGTATTAGTAGCTAATGAATAAGTACTGGTATCTATTTAATAGGTACTAGTATGTAATGACTTAGAACTAGTATTTATTGAATAAATACTAGTATCTATTAATAGGTGCTATTATCTAAAATGTCATTTTCTCTCTCTCTCTCTCTGAGCCAATATGGCAAGCCGTTTTAACATTTAATCATTTTAACATACTAGTCTCTATTTTCATGCTACTAGTACTTATTTTTTAGATATTAGTATCTATTCCATTAAGTACTAGTACTTATTCATTAGCGACTAATGCTTATTCTGTTTAGAATATTCAAAGTGCTTATTCAATTTGTATGCTTATTTATATTTTCAGAGCAGAAAATCCGATTTTTCTGCTTATTCAATATTGCATCTAAAATGTGACTTGACGTGTGTGTGTGTGTGTGTGTGTGTGTGTGTGTGTGTGTTGTGTGTGTGTGTGTGTGTGTGTGTGTGTGTGTGTGTGTGTGTGTGGTGTGTGTTGTGTTTGTGTGTGTGTGTGTGTGTGTGTGTGTGTGTGTGTGAGAGAGAGATTGTGTCTGTTACAGTGACAAGAGTTTTTAAGCCTTGTCTTTTTGGATATATATATATTTTTTATAAAAAAAAAATGTGCATACAACCCATGTATTTCAAATGTATTGTTTGCTTTAAATTAAATTAAGATTGTATGTTTGGTAATTGAACTTAAATAAATGTAAAATGAATGTGCTATATTTCAGATCAATATATTTGTTTTCCTTCATTTTAATCAACACTAACTTTATTCTCATCTGAATTATAAATAACTTATTTCTGTATAAAATAAAAAATCCCGAATAATCCAGACCAACCAGAGCACACTATTTCTACAACATCATCAGTGCTGAAGCGGGACTACCAGAGCCGTTCGGCAGATAGCGAGCAGATATTTTGTGTCACGTCGTGCACAATAACCCTAAAGGCACCAGGGTGGCGATGCCACCGGCTTTATATATATATATATATATTATATATATATATATATATATATATATATATATATATATATATATATTATTATATATATATATATATATATATATATATATATATATATATATATAAATAATATAGCTGCGAGCAGCGATGAAGGGCCAAAGCCGGCGGTACCGCCACCCTGGTGCACCAGGGTTGCGGTTGCCACCGGCTTGGGCCGTAATCGCTGCTCGCAGCTATATTTATTATTATTATTCTTCTAATTATTTTTTTACTACCTTTTGGACACTTTTGGAGGCCTTAACATGCTCAAAAACTCCTGAAACTTTGCACACATGTCAGAACCCGCGGCCATCAGGGCCGGGCTGAAGATGGTACCCGGGCGTGGCAGGGGGGCTCGACAGCGCCCCTGGACCGGGGTCCGAAAACATGGTCCATAAATCAAACACGCTTGCATGTAATAATATGAAACTCGGTACACATGTAGATCTCATCGTTTCATATATACTTCGCACTCTGACTTTTTACCCCAGCCCAACAGGAAGTCGGCTATTTAGGCTTGTTTGGAAAACGCATGCAAAGGAATGTGAAACACTCTCTCCTAGAGAATTCAAAACCACGGCACGAAACTCGGTCAGCGTGAAGTCAATACATTGAGGATGAAAGTTTGCGAGGGGATTTTTGATATTCGAACGGTTTGGCCGTGGCGGGAAACGAAATTATGGCGAGAAACGTGAAACAGGAAGTGTGTCATAATACTGCATACATTAACTAATCTTGATGAAACTTCAGCAGTGTGTTCGTTGTAAGAGCCGATCACATGGATGTGACTATTGTGAGTCAAAGTTATAGCGCCACCAACTGGCAGCAGGAAGTGTGTCACTTTCAAAATGCTTTTAAATCACCCTCTTATTTTTACCGATTTGCTTCAAACTTCATGTGCATAATGTAGACACATGCCAGATGTAGACTGTGAAAGGATTATTGATATCTTAGACACTGTTGCCATGGCAATGCATCAAACATTAATATTCCTTTTTTTAAGCTTTTTCATGCTTTTTTATGCTTTCGGGCACTTTTGGGGTTCTTAACGTGCTCGAAACTCTTGAAACTTTGCACACAGGACAAAACCCGCGGCCATCAGGGCCAGGCTGAAGCTGGTACCGGGCGTGGCAGGGGGGCTCGACAGCGCCCTTGAACGGGTCCGACAATTTGGTCCATATATCCAACACGCTTTACCCTATTTGCTTCAAACTTGATGTGTATAATGTAGACACAAGCCAGATGTAGACCTGTGAAAGGATTGTTGATATCTTAGATGCTGTTGCCGTGACAACGCATCAAACTTTAATATTCTTTTTGGATACTTTTGAGATTCTTAGCGCACTTTTGGGGCCCTTAACATGCTCAAAAACTCTTGAAACTTTGCACACGGGTCAGAAACCGCGGCCATCAGGGCCGGGCTGAAGCTGGTACCCGGGCGTGGCAGGGGGGCTCGACAGCGCCCCCTGGAACGGGGTCCGAAAACTTGGTCCATAAATCAAACAGGCTTTACCCGATTTGCTTCAAACTTGATGTGTATAATGTAGACACATGCCAGATGTAGACCTGTGAAAGGATTGTTGATATCTTAGATGCTGTTGCCGTGACAACGCATCAAACTTTAATATTCTTTTTGGATACTTTTGAGATTCTTAGCACACTTTTGGGGCCCTTAACATGCTCAAAAACTCTTGAATCTTTGCACACGGGTCAGAAACCGCGGCCATCAGGGCCGGGCTGAAGCTGGTACCCGGGCGTGGCAGGGGGGCTCGACAGCGCCCCCTGGAACGGGGTCCGAAAACTTGGTCCATAAATCAAACACGCTTGCATGTAATAATATGAAACTTGGTACACATATAGATCTCATCGATTCATATATCCTTTGTACTTTTACTTTTTACCCCAGCCCAACAGGAAGTCGGCTATTATGGTTTGTTTGAAAGCGTATGCCCCTGGAATTCGATATACTACTCCTAGAGAATTCAACCAATCGCCACGAAACTCAGTCAGCATGAAGTCAAGACATTGAGGATGAAAAATTGCCAGGGGATTTTTGATATCTCGAACGGTTTGGCCGTGGCGAGGAAACGAATTTATGGCGAATAATGGAAACAGGAAGTGTGTTATAACTTCTGCATACATTAACTGATCTTGATGAAACTTCAGCAGTGTGTTCGCTGTAAGAGTCCGATCACATGGATGTGACTATTGTGAGTCAAAGTTATAGCGCCACCAACTGGCAGCAGGAAGTGTGTCACTTCCTAAAGGCTTTGAAATCACCCTCTAATTTTTACCCGATTTGCTTCAAACTTCATCTGTATAATGTAAATACACTGCAGATGAAGACCTGTGAAGGGATTCTTGATATCTTTGAAACTGTTGCTGTGGCAACGCATCAAACTTTAATATTCTTGTTTGATGCTTTTGATGCTCTGAGTCAATCTGGCAAGCCGTTTTAACAATTTAATCATTTTAACCTAGTAGTCTCTTTTTTCATGCTACTAGTACTTATTTTTTAGATACTAGTATCTATTCCATTAAGTAATAGTACTTATTCATTAGCGACTAGTGCTAATTCTTTAGTACTAGTGCCTATTCTTTTGATAGTAGTGCTTATTCTTTAGATATTCTTTTGAATACGTATTAGTAGCTAATGAATAAGTACTGGTATCTATTTAATAGGTACTAGTATGTAATGACTTAGAACTAGTATTTATTGAATAAATACTAGTATCTATTAATAGGTGCTATTATCTAAAATGTCATTTTCTCTCTCTCTCTCTCTGAGCCAATATGGCAAGCCGTTTTAACATTTAATCATTTTAACATACTAGTCTCTATTTTCATGCTACTAGTACTTATTTTTTAGATATTAGTATCTATTCCATTAAGTACTAGTACTTATTCATTAGCGACTAATGCTTATTCTGTTTAGAATATTCAAAGTGCTTATTCAATTTGTATGCTTATTTATATTTTCAGAGCAGAAAATCCGATTTTTCTGCTTATTCAATATTGCATCTAAAATGTGACTTGACGTGTGTGTGTGTGTGTGTGTGTGTGTGTGTGTGTGTGTGTGTGTGTGTGAGTGTGTGTGTGTGTGCGTGTGTGTGTGTTTGTGTTGTGTGTGTGTGTGTGTGTGTGTGTGTGTGTGTGTGAGAGAGAGAGATTGTGTCTGTTACAGTGACAAGAGTTTTTAAGCCTTGTCTTTTTGGATATATATATATTTTTTATAAAAAAAAAATGTGCATACAACCCATGTATTTCAAATGTATTGTTTGCTTTAAATTAAATTAAGATTGTATGTTTGGTAATTGAACCTAAATAAATGTAAAATGAATGTGCTATATTTCAGATCAATATATTTGTTTTCCTTCATTTTAATCAACACTAACTTTATTCTCATCTGAATTATAAATAACTTATTTCTGTATAAAATAAAAATCCCGAATAATCCAGACCAACCAGAGCACACTATTTCTACAACATCATCAGTGCTGAAGCGGGACTACCAGAGCCGTTCGGCAGATAGCGAGCAGATATTTTGTGTCACGTCGTGCACAATAACCCTAAAGGCACCAGGGTGGCGATGCCACCGGCTTTATATATATATATATATATTATATATATATATATATATATATATATATATATATATATATAAATATAGCTGCGAGCAGCGATGAAGGGCCAAAGCCGGCGGTACCGCCACCCTGGTGCACCAGGGTTGCGGTGCCACCGGCTTGGGCCCGTAATCGCTGCTCGCAGCTATATTTATATATATATATATATATATATATATATATATATATTTAGGGCCCAAGCCCAAAGGGCGAAGGCCCTATTGTTTTCCTAAGGATTATTTATTATTATTATTTTTCTTCTACCTTTTGGACACTTTTGGAGGCCTTAACATGCTCAAAAACTCCTGAAACTTTGCACACATGTCAGAACCCGCGGCCATCAGGGCCGGGCTGAAGATGGTACCCGGGCGTGGCAGGGGGGCTCGACAGCGCCCCTGGAACGGGGTCCGAAAACATGGTCCATAAATCAAACACGCTTGCATGTAATAATATGAAACTCGGTACACATGTAGATCTCATCGTTTCATATATACTTCGCACTCTAACTTTTTACCCCAGCCCAACAGGAAGTCGGCTATTTAGGCTTGTTTGGAAAACGCATGCAAAGGAATGTGAAACACTCCTCCTAGAGAATTCAAACACACGGCACGAAACTCGGTCAGCGTGAAGTCAAGACACTGAGGATGAAAAATTGCCAGGGGATTTTTGATATCTCGAACGGTTTGGCCGTGGCGAGGAAACGAAATTATGGCGAGAAACGTGAAACAGGAAGTGTGTTATAACTACTGCATACATTAACTAATCTTGATGAAACTTCAGCAGTGTGTTCGTTGTAAGAGCCCGATCACATGGATGTGACTATTGTGAGTCAAAGTTATAGCGCCACCAACTGGCAGCAGGAAGTGTGTCACTTCCAAAATGCTTTTAAATCACCCTCTTATTTTTACCCGATTTGCTTCAAACTTCATGTGCATAATGTAGACACATGCCAGATGTAGACCTATGAAAGGATTATTGATATCTTAGACACTGTTGCCATGGCAATGCATCAAACATTAATATTCCTTTTTTTAAGCTTTTTCATGCTTTTTTATGCTTTCGGGCACTTTTGGGGTTCTTAACGTGCTCGGAAACTCTTGAAACTTTGCACACAGGACAAAACCCGCGGCCATCAGGGCCAGGCTGAAGCTGGTACCCGGGCGTGGCAGGGGGGCTCGACAGCGCCCCCTTGAACGGGTCCGACAATTTGGTCCATATATCCAACACGCTTTACCTATTTGCTTCAAACTTGATGTGTATAATGTAGACACAAGCCAGATGTAGACCTGTGAAAGGATTGTTGATATCTTAGATGCTGTTGCCGTGACAACGCATCAAACTTTAATATTCTTTTTGGATACTTTTGAGATTCTTAGCGCACTTTTGGGGCCCTTAACATGCTCAAAAACTCTTGAAACTTTGCACACGGGTCAGAAACCGCGGCCATCAGGGCCGGGCTGAAGCTGGTACCCGGGCGTGGCAGGGGGGCTCGACAGCGCCCCCTGGAACGGGGTCCGAAAACTTGGTCCATAAATCAAACAGGCTTTACCCGATTTGCTTCAAACTTGATGTGTATAATGTAGACACATGCCAGATGTAGACCTGTGAAAGGATTGTTGATATCTTAGATGCTGTTGCCGTGACAACGCATCAAACTTTAATATTCTTTTTGGATACTTTTGAGATTCTTAGCACACTTTTGGGGCCCTTAACATGCTCAAAAACTCTTGAAACTTTGCACACGGGTCAGAAACCGCGGCCATCAGGGCCGGGCTGAAGCTGGTACCCGGGCGTGGCAGGGGGGCTCGACAGCGCCCCCTGGAACGGGGTCCGAAAACTTGGTCCATAAATCAAACATGCTTGCATGTAATAATATGAAACTTGGTACACATGTAGATCTCATCGATTCATATATCCTTTGTACTTTTACTTTTTACCCCAGCCCAACAGGAAGTCGGCTATTATGGTTTGTTTGAAAGCGTATGCCCCTGGAATTCGATATACTACTCCTAGAGAATTCAACCAATCGCCACGAAACTCAGTCAGCATGAAGTCAAGACATTGAGGATGAAAAATTGCCAGGGGATTTTTGATATCTCGAACGGTTTGGCCGTGGCGAGGAAACGAATTTATGGCGAATAATGGAAACAGGAAGTGTGTTATAACTTCTGCATACATTAACTGATCTTGATGAAACTTCAGCAGTGTGTTCGCTGTAAGAGCCCGATCACATGGATGCGACTATTGTGAGTCAAAGTTATAGCGCCACCAACTGGCAGCAGGAAGTGTGTCACTTCCTAAAGGCTTTGAAATCACCCTCTTATTTTTACCCGATTTGCTTCAAACTTTATGTGTATAATGTAGACACACGGCAGATGTAGACCTGTGAATGGATTCTTGATATCTTTGAAACTGTTGCTGTGGCAAGCCATCAAACTTTAATATTCTTTTTGGATGCTTTTGAGACTCTTAGCATGCCTGAAATTGCTTAAAATTGCATGAAACTCGACAGACAGATCACATTTATTAGCCAGGTGACATGTGCAAAGTTTCAGAAACGTGCGTGGTGCAGGGACTCAGTAGCGCCACCTTTTGACAAAAGTGGGGGGGTTAGTTTCATCTAGAGTTACAAAAATCTGTATTTATATAGTTCTCCTCCAGCCAGACAACTTTCTAATTTACAGTCATTAGTAACAACCAAGAGGAAGTCAGATATTTTGGTTTGAATATGGTCATTTCTCTCTGAGCCTACGTCTCTGTGCTTGCTGTCTGTGTGTGTGTCTGTGAGTGTGGGGAGGGGAGGGGAGTGGGGCTAGATTAACCATTTCACTGCTGTGTGGTTTGGCCTTCATTAAAAAAGGAAATAAATGTCTTAAGCCTTGTATTTTTTAAATACGTTTTTTTAATAAAGTAAAGGCATATAACAGACATGCTGCATTTAAATTTTTTTAATAAAACATTGTTTTTTATGTTTTTCAAGCCATTTGATTTATGAGGACTTTTGAAATGTCCTCATAAACCACCCATAAGTTGTAATACCAGTGTAATACACATGCCATTATACAAATTTGTGTCCTCATAAATCACATAAACCAACCCACACACACATCAAATTGACGGTGGGTGGCAATAGTATATTTAAAAGACTTGATGTGTGTGTGTGTGTGTGTGTGTGTGTGTGTGTGTGTGTGTGTGTGTGTGTGAGAGAGAGAGAGAGAGAGAGAGAGAGAGAGAGAGAGAGAGAGAGAGAGAGAGAGAGCATAATATATATATATATATATATATATATATATATATTATATATATATATATATATATATTATATTTTTCATGTGCTTTCTGTCATTCACTTGTCTAAGAAAAAAGTTGCTTGTCCGGATTTATTTATTTATTTATTTATTTATTTATTCTGAAGCAATATTCTCATCAGTGTTCAATCAGCTTTGATATTTAAATCGGCATATTGTAATATCTGCATTGAATGTTGAGGATATTGACTAAGAATATTGAATATTATGTATGTTATCAATCACCCTAAATGCAATACGGTGTTAGTTATATATCTTAAAGTGCGATACTGTCGCATAATAGTGTCCCATGAAGGGCATCCCCTCCCCCAATATTATTAAATGTCCTATTAGTGTCTTATTATTCTAAATAATTGAATTTATTGATCAAATTTAGGAATTTAAAATGAAAGATGAAGCATAGGCTACTGTTACCCTAGGTAGGGCTGATCAAATTAAATCATTTACACTGAAAAATTACAATTGCATAAAATAATGTTATGAAATTGATTTAAATGTACAAATAAGAAACAGTGGAAAGAAGTATACTAGGCTACTTATAAACATAACACTAAATTGCCAATAGGTGGCGGCAGGCGGCCGTGTTAATGAGTGAGTCATTTATTCATTCATTCAAACGATTCGTTTAAACGGTTGATTCATTCAAGAATGAGACAGATGTTTAGGAATGGCTCATTGAATCTTTGACTCAACCGAACCGATTCGGGTCAAAATGCTGAATCATTCAGTAATGAAAACAATGAGTGTTCCTGTGAGATGCGCCGTGGTTCTGCTGTGATTTTTGTTTGGAACTATTTTCGCTGCTGGAACAGAAGAAAAACAGCCAATATTACATCTAAAATGTAAGTGACTACATTTTAACTGTTTATTGAACTGTTGTAGGAAATCAATGTCAAATTTTGATATAGTAGCCTATTCAGGAAAAATAATTGAGGCTGCTTAACACATATGTTAAAATATAGAAACTCCACATTTAGATTTTTAGAGGCAGTTACAGTATGTTGTTAACTGAGTGTGTGTGTGTGTGTGCTGCGCTCATATATATTTCTCCCTGAGAGGCTGCGCGAGCGTCAACAGCGCAACCTATTTATTATCCACAATCGATCGCAACAACATACAATAAATGTAATAAAATCAGAATCATTCTCTCGGTTTAGTGATTCCCTAGTTATGTATTTTGTTTGTTATTGATGTTCTAATCAGGCTACTTGACTTGTCCGTTCGGGCAAGTAAAATTCTCTTTTACTTGTCCTTCAAAAATCCATTTGTCCCGGACAAGCGGACAAGTTAGACAGGCTCTGGAGATACGAAGTCTCTATTTTCATGCTACTACTAGTACTTATTTTTTAGATATTAGTATCTATTCCATTAAGTACTAGTACTTATTCATTAGCGACTAGTGCTTATTCTGTTTAGAATATTCAAAGTGCTTATTCAATTTGTATGCTTATTTATATTTTCAGAGCAGAAAATTCGATTTTTCTGCTTATTAAATATTGCATCTAAAATGTAAGTGACTTGACGTGTGTGTGTGTGTGTGTGTGAGAGAGAGAGAGATTGTGTCTGTTACAGTGACAAGAGTTTTTAAGCCTTGTCTTTTTGGATATATATATATATATATATTATATATATATATATATATATTTTTTTTTTTTTTTTTTTTTTTTTTTTTTTTAATGTGCATACAACCCATGTATTTTAAATGTATTGTTTGCTTTAAATTAAATTAAGATTGTATGTTTGGTAATTGAACCTAAATAAATGTAAAATGAATGTGCTATATTTCAGATCAATATATTTGTTTTCCTTCATTTTAATCAACACTAACTTTATTCTCATCTGAATTATAAATAACTTATTTCTGTATAAAATAATAAATCCTGAATAATCCAGACCAACCGGAGCACACTATTTCTACAACATCATCAGTGCTGAAGCGGGACTACCAGAGCCGTTCGGCAGATAGCGAGCAGATATTTTGTGTCACGTCGTGCACAATAACCCTAAGGCACCAGGGTGGCGGTGCCACCGGCTTTATATATATATATATATATATATATATATATATATATATATATATATATATATATAAATATAGCTGCGAGCAGCGATGAAGGGCCAAAGCCGGCGGTACCGCCACCCTGGTGCACCAGGGTTGCGGTGCCACCGGCTTGGGCCCGTAATCGCTGCTCGCAGCTATATTTTTATTTTATTTTTTATTTTTTAGGGCCCAAGCCCAAAGGGCGAAGGCCCTATTGTTTTCCTAAGGATTATTTATTATTATTATTATTATTATTATTTTTTTTTTACTACCTTTTGGACACTTTTGGAGGCCTTAACATGCTCAAAAACTCCTGAAACTTTGCACACATGTCAGAACCCGCGGCCATCAGGGCCGGGCTGAAGATGGTACCCGGGCGTGGCAGGGGGGCTCGACAGCGCCCCCTGGAACGGGGTCCGAAAACATGGTCCATAAAACAAACACGCTTGCATGTAATAATATGAAACTCGGTACACATGTAGATCTCATCGTTTCATATATACTTCGCACTCTAACTTTTTACCGCAGCCCAACAGGAAGTGGGCTATTTAGGGTTGTTGGTAAAACACACGCAATGGAATGTGAAGTACTCCTCCTAGAGAATTCAAACACACGGCATGAAACTCGGTCAGCGTGAAGTCAAGACATTGAGGATGAAAGTTTGCGAGGGGATTTTTGATATCTCGAACGGTTTGGCCGTGGCGAGGAAACGAAATCATGGCGAGAAACGTGAAACAGGAAGTGTGTTATAACTTCAGTATACATTAACTGATCTTGATGAAACTTCAGCAGTGTGTTCGTTGTAAGAGCCCGATCACATGGATGTGACTATTGTGAGTCAAAGTTATAGCGCCACCAACTGGCAGCAGGAAGTGTGTCACTTCCAAAATGCTTTGAAATCACCCTCTTATTTTTACCCGATTTGCTTCAAACTTGATGTGTATAATGTAAACACACGGCTGATGTAGACCTGTGAAAGGATTTAATCTCTAAAATATTGTTGCCATGGCAACTCATCAAACTTTAATATTCTTTTTTTATGCTTTTGAGACTCTTAACATGCTTGAAATTGCATGAAACTCGACAGACACATCTCATTTATTAGCCAGGAGACATTTGCAAAGTTTCAGAAACGGGCGTGGTGAGGGGCTCAGTAGCGCCACCTTTAGTCAAAAATGGGGTATTAGTTTTACCTACAGTAACAAAAATCGGTATGTATATTTTTCTCCTCGAGCCGGACAGCTTTCTAATTAACAATCATTAGCTCGGATCAACAGGAAGTCAGATATTTTGGTCTGAATGTGGATTTTTGGCAAAATCAGCCTCTGATTTTTTACCCACTCCTCTTAAGTGGTTTATTTAATTCCCACCAAACTTTTTCAACATGATGAAAATACATTAAAGAAGCTAAATTGTGAATGGCTATTGAATATCTCAAATTGTTTTGCTATGGCGAGGGATTAAAGTCATGTCAAAAAAGTAAACACTAAAAGCCTCATATCTTCTAAAAAATTTATTATACACCATTTATTTCTAGATAAAATTATACAAATATCAGAACTTAACCCATTTTATTCTTGTTTTCAATTTAAGAATAATGTACAAGTTTAAAAACAGCCAGAATGCGCTATTCAGTTAAAAAAATAAATACATCAAGTAATACATAGGGCTATACTGCCCTCTTGTGTCCAAAATGATATCAACTCAGTACATAAAACAGGTTTGGCTATTGTAGTTATATAATAGGATCTTTTCCCACGGTTATTTGACGTGTAACACCGCCGGGGGCTTTTAAATCGCTAAGTTAAAAGTGAAAGTAAAGTAAGGACATTTATAGTGGTGGCGCTCGCAGTGCGCTCGAATGAATTCCTATGAACAGGGTTTCTGCGGGGTCATAAAAAGTCATAAAACGTCTTAAATTTAATAATAAGAATTTTAGACCATAAAAAGTCATAAAAACGTCCGGCTTTTCCATACAAGGTCATAAATTACATTAAGCCACGTCTTAAATTGATATGCTCATTCATTCATTATTGCGATATAATTTTTTCTCTATAAAAAGATATCAAGAGTTCGATAAATGTTAGATCATGTTTATGTGCCAAAAGCGGAACGAAACTCATTTGAACCGCGCGCGCCTCACGGACTGTTTATCCGCTCGGCTCAAAGTCCAAACGGCAGCGCAGCGCGAGTTCACTAGAGCAGAAGCGTTCTTTTACTATCTATGGTTAACTCTGATCAGTCTCGATCACGAGATCCAGTGAGAAGCACTTGAATTCAGCGAAGAACACAAATGTCTCAGTGATTTAAACCAGTTTAAAGGCAGATAAAACAGCGCTGAGGAACAGGAGAAACACTGTGCGCAACTATACAGTCAGAAAGATTTTCCATCTACAAATTCCCATCATTTACCATGGTTTTACTGTAACGTTAGCCTAGTAATATGAACTGCACCATGAAATGTGGGATATACATATTGAATTGTATTATATTATTAATGTAGACAATGTATTAAAGGACTAATGGAATATAATTACAGTATTTATGTATTTAGGCTATAGCCTACTGTTTTTCATACATTTCATAAAGATACGTGCCATCAAAGTCAGGCAACACAAACCTCTTTCAAGACTTGAAACAATATCCCCCATTAGCACATGCAGAAACTAAGAAATTAATTTCGAAATAAAGATATTATTTTTGTTAAGGAAAAATTACAAATGTTTGAATGTTCTAGCTCAGATTTGTGAAATGTTCTCCTGTTTGGCAAGTGTTTGTCATGATATGTTCTGACAGTAAAAAGTAGTTTAAAACCACAATTAACGCTCTGGTTTCTACAACTTTCAGTTAGAAACAAAAATCTGCCTTTAAAGTTGAAAGAAAAAAAGATTTGACATTTATGGTCATAATTATCGATATTGACTGATATATTATCGTGATAATTGTTAAGTGTTGTTCCTGTGTTATTGATACTTAGGAAAAGGGAGCCTTCAGTTTGTTACTCTTAAGAAAATGGAACCTTTAAATAATGAAACTTGTTACTTTTAATGAAAGTCAATTAAAAAAAAGACTTTTGAAAGGAAGTTATTTTTCGTAATTCGAGTAGGTCATAAATTTAAATCATTGCTTGAATTTATTTTACAAAAACATGTGCTATATTTCAGATCAATATATTTGTTTTCCTTAAAATTATTCTCATCTGAATTACAAATAATTTATTTCTGTATAAAATAATACTATATGACTAAAAACGCATTTGATGTTTCTTTTCTTTTTTAATCAATAACTTAAAAATAAACAGATTAGTGCTCTGTTTGAGGTCAAGAAATTAAAACCAATGCTATATGATGAATGTTTAAAAGATGGCACCGACAGACTGTTTTAAACAGGTTGGATAAATATTTCTTGCTTTTAAACAGTGTGTGTGTGTGTGTGTGTGTGTGTGTGTGTGTGGTGTGTGTGTGTGTGTGTGTGTGTGTGTGTGTGTGTGTGTGTGTGTGTGTGTGTGTGTGTGTGTGTGTGTGTGTGTGTGTGTGTGTGTGTGTGTGTGTGTGTGTGTGTGTGAGAGAGAGAGAGAGAGAGAGAGATTGTGTCTGTTACAGTGACAATAGTTTAACCCTTTAAGGCCTTGTCTTTTTGGATATATATCTTTTTTTTATTAAAAAGAAAATGTGCATACAACCCATATATTATAAATGCATTGTTTGCTTTAAATTAAATTAAGATTGTATGTTTGGTAATTGAACCTAAATAAATGTAAAATTAATGTGCTATATTTCAGATCAATATATTTGTTTTCCTTCATTTTAATCAACACTAACTTTATTCTCATCAGAATTATAAATAACTTATTTTTGTATAAAATAAAAAATCCCGAATAATCCAGACCAACCAGAGCACACTATTTCTACAACATCATCAGTGCTGAAGCGGGACTACCAGAGCCGTTCGGCAGATAGCGAGCAGATATTTTGTGTCACGTTGTGCACAATAACCCTAAAGGCACCAGGGTGGCGGTGCCACCGGCTTTTTATATATATATATATATATATATATATATATATATATATATATATATATATATATAATATATATAATATATATATATATATATATATATATATATATATATATATATATATTATATATATATATATATATATATATAAATATAGCTGCGAGCAGCGATGAAGGGCCAAAGCCGGCGGTACCGCCACCCTGGTGCACCAGGGTTGCGGTGCCACCGGCTTGGGCCCGTAATCGCTGCTCGCAGCTATATTTAGGGCCCAAGCCCAAAGGGCGAAGGCCCTATTGTTTTCCTAAGGATTATTTATTATTATTATTATTATTATTATTATTATTATTATTATTATTATTATTATTATTATTATTATTTTTTTACTACCTTTTGGACACTTTTGGAGGCCTTAACATGCTCAAAAACTCCTGACACTTTGCACACATGTCAGAACCCGCGGCCATCAGGGCCGGGCTGAAGCTGGTACCCGGGCGTGGCAGGGGGGCTCGACAGCGCCCCCTGGAACGGGGTCCGAAAACATGGTCCATAAATCAAACACGCTTGCATGTAATAATATGAAACTCGGTACACATGTAGATCTCATCGTTTCATATATACTTCACACTCTTACTTTTTACCCCAGCCCAACAGGAAGTGGGCTATTTAGGGTTGTTGGTAAAACACACGCAAAGGAATTTGAAGTACTCCTCCTAGAGAATTCAAACACACGGCACGAAACTCGGTCAGCGTGAAGTCAAGACATTGAGGATGAAAGTTTGCGAGGGGATTTTTGATATCTCGAACGGTTTGGCCGTGGCGAGGAAACAAAATTATGGCGAGAAACGTGAAACAGGAAGTGTGTCATAACTTCAGCATACATTAACTGATCTTGATGAAACTTCAGCAGTGTGTTCGTTCTAAGAGCCCGATCATATGGATGTGACTATTGTGAGTCAAAGTTATAGCGCCACCAACTGGCAGCAGGAAGTGTGTCACTTTCAAAATGCTTTTAAATCACCCTCTTATTTTTACCCGATTTGCTTCAAACTTCATTTGTATAATGTAAATACACGGCAGATGAAGACCTGTGAATGGATTCTTGATATCTTTGAAACTGTTGCTGTGGCAATCCATCAAACTTTAATATTCTTTTTGGATGCTTTTGAGACTCTTAGCATGCCTGAAATTGCTTAAAATTGCATGAAACTCGACAGACAGATCACATTTATTAGCCAGGTGACATGTGCATAGTTTCAGAAACGGGCGTGGTGCAGGGACTCAGTAGCGCCACCTTTTGACAAAAGTGGGGGGGTTAGTTTCATCTAGAGTTACAAAAATCTGTATTTATATAGTTCTCCTCCAGCCAGACAACTTTCTAATTTACAGTCATTAGTAACAACCAAGAGGAAGTCAGATATTTTGGTTTGAATATGGTCATTTCTCTCTGAGCCTACGTCTCTGTGCTTGCTGTCTGTGTGTGTGTCTGTGAGTGTGGGGAGGGGGAGGGGGAGTGGGGCTAGATTAACCATTTCACTGCTGTGTGGTTTGGCCTTCATTAAAAAAGAAAAGAAATGTCTTAAGCCTTGTATTTTTTAAATACGTTTTTTTAATAAAGGCATATAACAGACATGCTGCATTTAAATTTTTTTAATAAAACATTGTTTTTTATGTTTTTCAAGCCATTTGATTTATGAGGACTTTTGAAATGTCCTCATAAACCACCCATAAGTTGTAATACCAGTGTAATACACGTCATTATACAAATTTGTGTCCTCGTAAATCACATAAACCAACCCACACAAACCAACCCCCACAACACACACACACACACACACACACACACACACACACACACACCAAATTGACGGTGGGTGGCAATGGTATATTTAAAAGTGCATAATTGTAATATCTGCAAGGCACCCCTAGTCCAATCTTATTAAATGTATGCATCTTTCATTTTAATTTGTAAATTTGATCAATAAATTCAATTATTTAGAATAATAAGATACTATATGGCTGTTACCCTAGGTAGGGCTGATCAAATTACATCATTTACATTGAAAAATAACAATGCATTAAATGATGTTATGAGATTGTTTTAAATATGAGTCAATTAAAAATCGTTGGAAAGAATGATACTTTTAAACATAACACTGAACCGTCACTAGGTGTCGCCAGGCTACCGTCTTAATGAGCGAGTCATTGATTCATTCGTTCAAACGATTCGTTCGAACGACTGAGTCATTCATGAATGAGACAGGTATGGATTGGTCATTGAATCTAGGGTTTGCGATGTCTACCAATTTGGCATCAGACGATGTGTACAGTGAAACATCGCGATGGACGATGATATCGGAGGAGGGTCGGGGCTAACGTTTTAATTTTTCACTTAAGCAATAAGCCCCGCAAAGCTGTGTTTTACAGTGGATTTAGAACAGCTAAGGGGCGTAGGCACAACGCGGAGATATTTTCCTCTACATCTCATCAGCCATTTTGATTTCGGCACGCTCTGAGTCTGCAGCAGCTGACCACTAGGAGCGAATGTACATGATGTACAATGTACACGTGACAGAGCAGCCAGATCCAGACTGTGCTTTCGCGCTGTGGCTGGCGCTGAGCCAGAGACAGACGCGTTCAGTGCTTGTCATATTATATCACAACTATTCAGTGTTTTTAACCACATAATGTTTATTTTAGGTTTCAGACATTTAAATGCATATAACTTATAGCAAAACAATACATTTATAGTTTGTAAAATACACAATGGTGTCTATGGAAGCAGCCATAACAACCCATTCAAATATATTTGCCGACGGATTTTATTCATATCAGACACACAGTGTAAGTAACTATAAAGTTAACTCTATTCTTCTACCAGTTCACCGGCCATGTATTTCGGGAGAAACTGTTTTTTAAACGACAAAACAAACTCACTTACACACATTTGAGAATCAGAATAGAAGATAGTTAATGACATGGTAACCAGGTTTGTTAATATTTATAAATAAAAGCGCTAACGTTACATGTCTATTTTGGCTGTGGTGAATCACGTGCCAAGCATGACGCGTCACCATGGAAACATGGGGGGGGGGGGATCGCGATGCTGGCTTAAAGCAAAGAGGCACAAGAGGCGAAACTCTGATGCTTTTCTGGTAACAGCCACTAGGTGGCGCTTCGGGAGCGCGGCCGCCATTTTGGGATGAATATTCCAACGGGAGTTACTGGACAACAGCACAGATAACAGTTTTTTGAGGTAGTTTTTTCTTGCATTATAGAATATTTCCATTTTATGCAACTTTACACATTTACTACTATTATTAGTTACCAACTCCACTTGGCCTGAAATATATTTTGTACGTTTTAATCCCCTGGATCATGCTACAAACATGATGATCTTATGGAACATTATGCATTGCTGTGTCCGTTATCCTATAATTGCCACAATTTTGTACAGTGGCTGTGTGTTTTTGTTTACATAGTCTTGCTTTAACGGTCATTAATATACGATATAAGAAGTTTACTGTAAAGCTATTTCTATTGCTGTTGTATAGGCCTAATAGTTGTACAAATAGAGAGTTTGTAGGCCTAATACTGTATACGTGTTGTTGTAGCCATTAAATAAGCGCATTTAGTTTCATATTTGTTCAAATATTATAATGTTTTTTTCCCCATATTGATTATGAAAAGTGAACAGCATGAGTATGATATCGGGAGACATGAAGTGGCTCATACATGATTTTGACTCATTAGCCTACGCTGTGTTTTGTAGAAAGCCTTTCTTTAAAATTAATTTCGTTTTGTATAAATTCTATCTTATTTTTATTTTTTTTAAATTTAATCGGCTGGATTTAATAAATGGCAAATATAGCAGACATAATCATGACATCCGGCGCCGGCGCTTGTCTTGAGCGAATCTCATCATAAATTAACCGAAATATGCCTCAGACATGAGAAATATAGAAAGCTTGCAACTAAATATTTAAACGAAACTATTCCAAACGAAAAGAAATAGGCTACTCTCTGATTATGTTGCACACTCACATATGTTGAAATAACGAGATATTATGTTGAAATAACATTATAAATAATACATCTTTAAATATATTTGATTGAATGCTGAATGTTGTTCTTATTCAATTTAGTAAAATTAAAACTTTAGTTGTGATAATTAAAATGATTGAATATTAAATATCGAAGTTTTGCTCATTTAATAATAGTAGCACAATATAGGCTATAAGTGCGCAGCTCCCCCTGTCAATGATCTAGCACCCCCTCGGCACCTGCGTTAAAAAATCTGGCGCTGCCTCCTCTTTTTACATAATTATTTCAACCTAAAAATGACCTCTGCACTGGGCTAAATATATGTATAATATATGACTGCCGAGTGGCTTTCACCCCAAAATGGCGGAAGCGTAGCGCTGCTGTTGGGCGCTGGTGTTGCAATGGAACGTTCTATTGGCTTTCACTTCTTGTAAATATACGTTCTTTGCTTAAAGTCCCCATGAACCGGAAGTTGCAAACGGCTTTTCTCCAGTGCTGTGACGTATTTCCGAGAGAAACGGAATACTTATGAGGCAAAATAGTGAGCGTGGCTTTTTTTTTCCAACTAGCACCTGATTGGATCTAGAAAAATGCACCTCCTCGCCATCTCTCCTTTCACACGCTGTGTGCCTGTCTACTGTCAGTTGGAGGGGCGTGATTACGGATGTTAAGCAGACACCCAAACCATCAAGCCTACGTCATCGGGCAAGGTCCTCCAGTGCAGAGGGGAGGGGCATTTTCAGAATTTGATTAAAGATTACGAAGCCAAAAATTTTTTTGTGTGGATTGACTTGCACGGATGAATTGTTCACCACAAAACGATCAATTTAGGCAAACAAAGTAAGTATGGTCAATTTTGATTTCATGGGGACTTTAACATCGTGATGTCTGTCAGCCATCACGATGGACGATGATATCGTCAATCTTTGAGTAAACCAATTTGTCCAAAATGCTGAATCATTCAGTAATGAGAAAACATGTTGCTGTGAGATGCGCAATGGTTCTGCTGTGATCTTTGTTTAACTATTTTCGCTGCTGAAACAGAAAAACCGTCAATATTGCATCTAAAATGTAAGTGACTTGACGTGTGTGTGTGTGTGTGTGTGTGTGTGTGTGTGTTACAGTGAAAAGAGTTTAACCCTTTAAGGCAGTGGATCTCAATCCTGGTCCTAGGGAGCCACTGCTCTGCATAGTTTGTATGTCTCCCTCATTTAACACACCTGATTCAGATCATCAGCTGGTTAGGAAAGAGCTTTATTAACTGAAGTGGGTGTGTCAGATAAAGGAGACATATAAAATGTGCAGAGCAGTGGCACCCTAGGAC
Organism: Chrosomus eos; assembly: GCA_036326025.1. Taxonomy (NCBI): domain Eukaryota; kingdom Metazoa; phylum Chordata; class Actinopteri; order Cypriniformes; family Leuciscidae; genus Chrosomus; species Chrosomus eos. The sequence goes on from CM070828.1 coordinate 42,071,620, forward strand.
CAAGATTGAGAACCACTGCTTTAAGGCCTTGTCTTTTTTGGATATATCTTCTTTTTTTTTTATGTGCATACAACCCATATATTTTAAATGTATTGTTTGCTTTAAATTAAATTAAGATTGTATGTTTGGTAATTGAACCTAAATAAATTTAAAATTAATGTGCTATATTTCAGATCAATATAATTGTTTTCTTTCATTTTAATCAACACTAACTTTATTCTCTATCTGTATTATAAATAACTTATTTCTGCATAAATTAAAAAATCCCCAATAATCCAGACCAACCAGAGCGCACTAATTCTACAACATCATCAGTGCTGAAGCGGAACTACCAGAGCCGTTCGGCAGATAGCGAGCAGATATTTTGTGTCACGTCGTGCACAATAACCCTAAAGGCACCAGGCTGGCGGTGCCACTGGCTTTATATATATATATATATATATATATATATATATATATATATATATATATATATATATATATATATTATATATATATATATATATATATATAAATATAGCTGCGAGCAGCGATGAAGGGCCAAAGCCGACGGTAGCGCCACCCTGGTGCACCAGGGTTGCGGTGCCACCGGCTTGGGCCCGTAATCGCTGCTCGCAGCTATATTTATTATTATTATTAGGGCCCAAGCCCAAAGGGCGAAGGCCCTATTGTTTTCCTAAGGATTATTTATTATTATTATTAGGGCCCAAGCCCAAAGGGCGAAGGCCCTATTGTTTTCCTAAGGATTATTTATTAGGGCCCAAGCCCAAAGGGCGAAGGCCCTATTGTTTTCCTAAGGATTATTTATTAGGGCCCAAGCCCAAAGGGCGAAGGCCCTATTGTTTTCCTAAGGATTATTTATAATTCTTCTTCTTCTTCTTCTTCTAATTATTTTTTTACTACCTTTTGGACACTTTTGGAGGCCTTAACATGCTCAAAAACTCCTGAAACTTTGCACACATGTCAGAACCCGCGGCCATCAGGGCTGGGCTGAAGATGGTACCCGGGCGTGGCAGGGGGGCTCGACAGCGCCCCCTGGAACGGGGTCGGAATACATGGTCCATAAATCAAACACGCTTGCATGTAATAATATGAAACTCGGTACACATGTAGATCTCATCGTTTCATATATACTTCGCACTCTAACTTTTTACCCCAGCCCAACAGGAAGTCGGCTATTTAGGCTTGTTTGGAAAACGCATGCAAAGGAATGTGAAACACTCCTCCTAGAGAATTCAAACACACGGCACGAAACTCGGTCAGCGTGAAGTCAAGACATTGAGGATGAAAGTTTGCGAGGGGATTTTTGATATCTCGAACGGTTTGGGCGTGGCGAGGAAACGAAATTATGGCGAGAAACGTGAAACGGGAAGTGTGTCATAACTACGGCATACATTAACTAATCTTGATGAAACTTCAGCAGTGTGTTCGTTGTAAGAGCCCGATCACATGGATGTGACTATTGTGAGTCAAAGTTATAGCGCCACCAACTGGCAGCAGGAAGTGTGTCACTTTCAAAATGCTTTGAAATCACCCTCTTATTTTTACCCGATTTGCTTCAAACTTCATCTGTATAATGTAAATACACGGCAGATGAAGACCTGTGAATGGATTCTTGATATCTTTGAAACTGTTGCTGTGGCAATCCATCAAACTTTAATATTCTTTTTGGATGCTTTTGAGACTCTTAGCATGCCTGAAATTGCTTAAAATTGCATGAAACTCGACAGACAGATCATATTTATTAGCCAGGTGACATGTGCATAGTTTCAGAAATGGGCGTGGTGCAGGGACTCAGTAGCGCCACCTTTTGACAAAAGTGGGCGGGTTAGTTTCATCTAGAGTTACAAAAATCTGTATTTATATAGTTCTCCTCCAGCCAGACAACTTTCTAATTTACAGTCATTAGCAATAACCAAGAGGAAGTCAGATATTTTGGTTTGAATATGGTCATTTCTCTCTGAGCCTACGTCTCTGTGACTGCTCTCTGTGTGTGTGTGTCTGTGAGTGTGGGGAGGGGGAGGGGGAGTGGGGCTATGTGCCTGCTCTCTGTGTGTGTGTGTTGTGAGTGTGGGGAGGGGAGGGGGAGTGGGGCTAGATTAACCATTTCACTGCTGTGTGGTTGGCCTTCATTAAAAAAGGAAATAAATGTCTTAAGCCTTGTATTTTTTAAATACGTTTTTTTAATAAAGTAAAGGCATATAACAGACATGCTGCATTTAAATTTTTTTAATAAAACATTGTTTTTTATGTTTTTCAAGCCATTTGATTTATGAGGACTTTTGAAATGTCCTCATAAACCACCCATAAGTTGTAATACCAGTGTAATACACGTCATTATACAAATTTGTGTCCTCATAAATCACATAAACCAACCCACACAAACCAACCCACACACATACACACACACACACACACACACAACACACACACACACACACACACACCAAATTGACGGTGGGTGGCAATGGTATATTTAAAAGTGCATAATTGTAATATCTGCAAGGCACCCCTAGTCCAGTCTTATTAAATGTATGCTTCATCTTTCATTTTAATTTGTAAATTTGATCAATAAATTCAATTATTTAGAATAATAAGATACTATATGGCTGTTACCCTAGGTAGGGCTGATCAAATTACATCATTTACATTGAAAAATAACAATGCATTAAATGATGTTATGAGATTGTTTTAAATATGAGTCAATTAAAAATTGTTGGAAAGAATGATACTTTTAAACATAACACTGAACCGTCACTAGGTGTCGCCAGGCTACCGTCTTAATGAGCGAGTCATTGATTCATTCGTTCAAACGATTCGTTCGAACGACTGAGTCATTCATGAATGAGACAGGTATGGATTGGTCATTGAATCTAGGGTTTGCGATGTCTACCAATTTGGCATCAGACGATGTGTACAGTGAAACATCGCGATGGACGATGATATCGGAGGAGGGTCGGGGCTAACGTTTTAATTTTTCACTTAAGCAATAAGCCCCGCAAAGCCGTGTTTTACAGTGGATTTAGAACAGCTAAGGGCGTAGGCACAACGCGGAGATATTTTCCTCTACATCTCATCAGCCATTTTGATTTCGGCACGCTCTGAGTCTGCAGCAGCTGACCACTAGGAGCGAATGTACATGATGTACAATGTACACGTGACAGAGCAGCCAGATCCAGACTGTGCTTTCGCGCTGTGGCTGGCGCTGAGCCAGAGACAGACGCGTTCAGTGCTTGTCATATTATATCACAACTATTCAGTGTTTTTAACCACATAATGTTTATTTTAGGTTTCAGACATTTAAATGCATATAATTTATAGCAAAACAATACATTTATAGTTTGTAAAATACACAATGGTGTCTATGGAAGCAGCAATAACAACCCATTCAAAATATATTTGCCGACGGATTTTATTCATATCAGACACACAGTGTAAGTAACTATAAAGTTAACTCTATTCTTCTCCCAGTTCACCGGCCATGTATTTCGGGAGAAAACTGTTTTTTAAACGACAAAACAAACTCACTTACACACATTTGAGAATCAGAATAGAAGATAGTTGATGACATGGTAACCAGGTTTGTTAATATTTATAAATAAAAGCGCTAACGTTACATGTCATACAGCGCTATTTTGGCTGTGGTGAATCACGTGCCAAGCATGACGCGTCACCATGGAAACATGGGGGGGGGGGGGGGGTCGCGATGCTGGCTTAACTATGATATCGTCTATCGGCACAACCCTAATTGAATCTTTGAGTAAACCAATTTGTCCAAAATGCTGAATCATTCAGTAATGAGAAAACATGTTGCTGTGAGATGCGCAATATGGTTCTGCTGTGATCTTTGTTTAACTATTTTCGCTGCTGAAACAGAAAAACCGTCAATATTGCATCTAAAATGTAAGTGACTTGACGTGTGTGTGTGTGTGTGTGTGTGTGTGTGTGTGTGTGTGTGTGTGTGTGTGTGTGTGTGTGTGTGTGTGTGTGTGTGTGTGTGTGAGAGAGAGTGTGTCTGTTACAGTGAAAAGAGTTTAACCCTTTAAGGCAGTGGATCTCAATCCTGGTCCTAGGGAGCCACTGCTCTGCATAGTTTGTATGTCTCCCTCATTTAACACACCTGATTCAGATCATCAGCTCGTTAGGAAAGAGCTTTATTAACTGAAGTGGGTGTGTCAGATAAAGGAGACATATAAAATGTGCAGAGCAGTGGCACCCATAGGACCAAGATTGAGAACCACTGCTTTAAGGCCTTGTCTTTTTTGGATATATCTTCTTTTTTTTTATGTGCATACAACCCATATATTTTAAATGTATTGTTTGCTTTAAATTAAATTAAGATTGTATGTTTGGTAATTGAACCTAAATAAATTAAAAATTAATGTGCTATATTTCAGATCAATATAATTGTTTTCTTTCATTTTAATCAACACTAACTTTATTCTCTATCTGTATTATAAATAACTTATTTCTGCATAAATTAAAAAATCCCCAATAATCCAGACCAACCAGAGCGCACTAATTCTACAACATCATCAGTGCTGAAGCGGAACTACCAGAGCCGTTCGGCAGATAGCGAGCAGATATTTTGTGTCACGTCGTCCACAATAACGCTAAAGGCACCAGGCTGGCGGTGCCACTGGCTTTATATATATATATTATATATATATATATTATATATATATATATATATATAATATATATATATATATATATATTATAATAAATATAGCTGCGAGCAGCGATGAAGGGCCAAAGCCGACGGTACCGCCACCCTGGTGCACCAGGGTTGCGGTGCCACCGGCTTGGGCCCGTAATCGCTGCTCGCAGCTATATTTATTATTATTTTTTTACTACCTTTTGGACACTTTTGGAGGCCTTAACATGCTCAAAAACTCCTGACACTTTGCACACATGTCAGAACCCGCGGCCATCAGGGCCGGGCAGAAGATGGTACCCGGGCGTGGCAGGGGGGCTCGACAGCGCCCCCTGGAACGGGGTCCGAAAACATGGTCCATAAATCAAACACGCTTGCATGTAATAATATGAAACTCGGTACACATGTAGATCTCATCGTTTCATATATACTTCGCACTCTAACTTTTTACCCCAGCCCAACAGGAAGTCGGCTATTTAGGGTTGTTTGGAAAACGCATGCAAAGGAATGTGAAACACTCCTCCTAGAGAATTCAAACACACGGCACGAAACTCGGTCAGCGTGAAGTCAAGACATTGAGGATGAAAGTTTGCGAGGGGATTTTTGATATCTCGAACGGTTTGGCCGTGGCGAGGAAACGAAATTATGGCGAGAAACGTGAAACAGGAAGTGTGTCATAACTACTGCATACATTAACTAATCTTGATGAAACTTCAGCAGTGTGTTCGTTGTAAGAGCCCGATCACATGGATGTGACTATTGTGAGTCAAAGTTATAGCGCCACCAACTGGCAGCAGGAAGTGTGTCACTTTCAAAATGCTTTTAAATCACCCTCTTATTTTTACCCGATTTGCTTCAAACTTCATGTGCATAATGTAGACACATGCCAGATGTAGACCTGTGAAAGGATTATTGATATCTTAGACACTGTTGCCATGGCAATGCATCAAACATTAATATTCCTTTTTTTAAGCTTTTTCATGTTTTTTTATGCTTTCGGGCACTTTTGGGGTTCTTAACGTGCTCGAAAACTCTTGAAACTTTGCACACAGGACAAAACCCGCGGCCATCAGGGCCAGGCTGAAGCTGGTACCCGGGCGTGGCAGGGGGGCTCGACAGCGCCCCCTTGAACGGGTCCGACAATTTGGTCCATATATCCAACACGCTTTACCCTATTTGCTTCAAACTTGATGTGTATAATGTAGACACAAGCCAGATGTAGACCTGTGAAAGGATTGTTGATATCTTAGATGCTGTTGCCGTGACAACGCATCAAACTTTAATATTCTTTTTGGATACTTTTGAGATTCTTAGCGCACTTTTGGGGCCCTTAACATGCTCAAAACTCTTGAAACTTTGCACACGGGTCAGAAACCGCGGCCATCAGGGCCGGGCTGAAGCTGGTACCCGGGCGTGGCAGGGGGGCTCGACAGCGCCCCCTGGAACGGGGTCCGAAAACTTGGTCCATAAATCAAACAGGCTTTACCCGATTTGCTTCAAACTTGATGTGTATAATGTAGACACATGCCAGATGTAGACCTGTGAAAGGATTGTTGATATCTTAGATGCTGTTGCCGTGACAACGCATCAAACTTTAATATTCTTTTTGGATACTTTTGAGATTCTTAGCACACTTTTGGGGCCCTTAACATGCTCAAAAACTCTTGAAACTTTGCACACGGGTCAGAAACCGCGGCCATCAGGGCCGGGCTGAAGCTGGTACCCGGGCGTGGCAGGGGGGCTCGACAGCGCCCCCTGGAACGGGGTCCGAAAACTTGGTCCATAAATCAAACACGCTTGCATGTAATAATATGAAACTTGGTACACATATAGATCTCATCGATTCATATATCCTTTGTACTTTTACTTTTTACCCCAGCCCAACAGGAAGTCGGCTATTATGGTTTGTTTGAAAGCGTATGCCCCTGGAATTCGATATACTACTCCTAGAGAATTCAACCAATCGCCACGAAACTCAGTCAGCATGAAGTCAAGACATTGAGGATGAAAAATTGCCAGGGGATTTTTGATATCTCGAACGGTTTGGCCGTGGCGAGGAAACGAATTTATGGCGAATAATGGAAACAGGAAGTGTGTTATAACTTCTGCATACATTAACTGATCTTGATGAAACTTCAGCAGTGTGTTCGCTGTAAGAGTCCGATCACATGGATGTGACTATTGTGAGTCAAAGTTATAGCGCCACCAACTGGCAGCAGGAAGTGTGTCACTTCCTAAAGGCTTTGAAATCACCCTCTTATTTTTACCCGATTTGCTTCAAACTTCATCTGTATAATGTAAATACACTGCAGATGAAGACCTGTGAAGGGATTCTTGATATCTTTGAAACTGTTGCTGTGGCAACGCATCAAACTTTAATATTCTTGTTTGATGCTTTTGATGCTCTGAGTCAATATGGCAAGCCGTTTTAACATTTAATCATTTTAACCTAGTAGTCTCTTTTTTCATGCTACTAGTACTTATTTTTTAGATACTAGTATCTATTCCATTAAGTAATAGTACTTATTCATTAGCAACTAGTGCTTATTCTTTAGTACTAGTGCCTATTCTTTAGATAGTAGTGCTTATTCTTTAGATATTCTTTTGAATACGTATTAGTAGCTAATGAATAAGTACTGGTATCTATTTAATAGGTACTAGTATGTAATGACTTAGAACTAGTATTTATTGAATAAATACTAGTATCTATTAATAGGTGCTATTATCTAAAATGTCATTTTCTCTCTCTCTCTCTCTGAACCAATATGGCAAGCCGTTTTAACATTTAATCATTTTAACATACTAGTCTCTATTTTCATGCTACTAGTACTTATTTTTTAGATATTAGTATCTATTCCATTAAGTACTAGTACTTATTCATTAGCGACTAATGCTTATTCTGTTTAGAATATTCAAAGTGCTTATTCAATTTGTATGCTTATTTATATTTTCAGAGCAGAAAATCCGATTTTTCTGCTTATTCAATATTGCATCTAAAATGTGACTTGACGTGTGTGTGTGTGTGTGTGTGTGTGTGTGTGTGTGTGTGTGTGTGTGTGTGTGTGTGTGTGTGTGTGTGTGAGAGAGATTGTGTCTGTTACAGTGACAAGAGTTTTTAAGCCTTGTCTTTTTGGATATATATATATATTTTTTATTAAAAAAAAATGTGCATACAACCCATGTATTTCAAATGTATTGTTTGCTTTAAATTAAATTAAGATTGTATGTTTGGTAATTGAACCTAAATAAATGTAAAAATGAATGTGCTATATTTCAGATCAATATATTTGTTTTCCTTCATTTTAATCAACACTAACTTTATTCTCATCTGAATTATAAATAACTTATTTCTGTATAAAATAAAAAATCCCGAATAATCCAGACCAACCAGAGCGCACTATTTCTACAACATCATCAGTGCTGAAGCGGGACTACCAGAGCCGTTCGGCAGATAGCGAGCAGATATTTTGTGTCACGTCGTGCACAATAACCCTAAAGGCCCCGGGGTGGCGATGCCACCGGCTTTATATATATATATATATAAATAAATATAGCTGCGAGCAGCGATGAAGGGCCAAAGCCGGCGGTACCGCCACCCTGGTGCACCAGGGTTGCGGTGCCACCGGCTTGGGCCCGTAATCGCTGCTCGCAGCTATATTTTATTATTATTATTCTTCTAATTATTTTTTTACTACCTTTTGGACACTTTTGGAGGCCTTAACATGCTCAAAAACTCCTGAAACTTTGCACACATGTCAGAACCAGCGGCCATCAGGGCCGGGCTGAAGATGGTACCCGGGCGTGCCAGGGGGGCTCGACAGCGCCCCCTGGAACGGGGTCCGAAAACATGGTCCATAAATCAAACACACTTGCATGTAATAATATGAAACTCGGTACACATGTAGATCTCATCGTTTCATATATACTTCGCACTCTAACTTTTTACCCCAGCCCAACAGGAAGTCGGCTATTTAGGCTTGTTTGGAAAACGCATGCAAAGGAATGTGAAACACTCCTCCTAGAGAATTCAAACACACGGCACGAAACTCGGTCAGCGTGAAGTCAAGACATTGAGGATGAAAGTTTGCGAGGGGATTTTTGATATCTCGAACGGTTTGGCCGTGGCGAGGAAACAAAATTATGGCGAGAAACGTGAAACAGGAAGTGTGTCATAACTACTGCATACATTAACTAATCTTGATGAAACTTCAGCAGTGTGTTCGTTGTAAGAGCCCGATCACATGGATGTGACTATTGTGAGTCAAAGTTATAGCGCCACCAACTGGCAGCAGGAAGTGTGTCACTTTCAAAATGCTTTTAAATCACCCTCTTATTTTTACCCGATTTGCTTCAAACTTCATGTGCATAATGTAGACACATGCCAGATGTAGACCTGTGAAAGGATTATTGATATCTTAGACACTGTTGCCATGGCAATGCATCAAACATTAATATTCCTTTTTTTAAGCTTTTTCATGCTTTTTTATGCTTTCGGGCACTTTTGGGGTTCTTAACGTGCTCGAAAACTCTTGAAACTTTGCACACAGGACAAAACCCGCGGCCATCAGGGCCAGGCTGAAGCTGGTACCCGGGCGTGGCAGGGGGGCTCGACAGCGCCCCCTTGAACGGGTCCGACAATTTGGTCCATAAATCAAACAGGCTTTACCGGATTTGCTTCAAACTTGATGTGTATAATGTAGACACATGCCAGATGTAGACCTGTGAAAGGATTGTTGATATCTTAGATGCTGTTGCCGTGACAACGCATCAAACTTTAATATTCTTTTTGGATACTTTTGAGATTCTTAGCACACTTTTGGGGCCCTTAACATGCTCAAAAACTCTTGAAACTTTGCACACGGGTCAGAAACCGCGGCCATCAGGGCCGGGCTGAAGCTGGTACCCGGGCGTGGCAGGGGGGCTCGACAGCGCCCCCTGGAACGGGGTCCGAAAACTTGGTCCATAAATCAAACACGCTTGCATGTAATAATATGAAACTTGGTACACATATAGATCTCATCGATTCATATATCCTTTGTACTTTTACTTTTTACCCCAGCCCAACAGGAAGTCGGCTATTATGGTTTGTTTGAAAGCGTATGCCCCTGGAATTCGATATACTACTCCTAGAGAATTCAACCAATCGCCACGAAACTCAGTCAGCATGAAGTCAAGACATTGAGGATGAAAAATTGCCAGGGGATTTTTGATATCTCGAACGGTTTGGCCGTGGCGAGGAAACGAATTTATGGCGAATAATGGAAACAGGAAGTGTGTTATAACTTCTGCATACATTAACTGATCTTGATGAAACTTCAGCAGTGTGTTCGCTGTAAGAGTCCGATCACATGGATGTGACTATTGTGAGTCAAAGTTATAGCGCCACCAACTGGCAGCAGGAAGTGTGTCACTTCCTAAAGGCTTTGAAATCACCCTCTTATTTTTACCCGATTTGCTTCAAACTTCATCTGTATAATGTAAATACACTGCAGATGAAGACCTGTGAAGGGATTCTTGATATCTTTGAAACTGTTGCTGTGGCAACGCATCAAACTTTAATATTCTTGTTTGATGCTTTTGATGCTCTGAGTCAATATGGCAAGCCGTTTTAACATTTAATCATTTTAACCTAGTAGTCTCTTTTTTCATGCTACTAGTACTTATTTTTTAGATACTAGTATCTATTCCATTAAGTAATAGTACTTATTCATTAGCAACTAGTGCTTATTCTTTAGTACTAGTGCCTATTCTTTAGATAGTAGTGCTTATTCTTTAGATATTCTTTTGAATACGTATTAGTAGCTAATGAATAAGTACTGGTATCTATTTAATAGGTACTAGTATGTAATGACTTAGAACTAGTATTTATTGAATAAATACTAGTATCTATTAATAGGTGCTATTATCTAAAATGTCATTTTCTCTCTCTCTCTCTCTGAACCAATATGGCAAGCCGTTTTAACATTTAATCATTTTAACATACTAGTCTCTATTTTCATGCTACTAGTACTTATTTTTTAGATATTAGTATCTATTCCATTAAGTACTAGTACTTATTCATTAGCGACTAATGCTTATTCTGTTTAGAATATTCAAAGTGCTTATTCAATTTGTATGCTTATTTATATTTTCAGAGCAGAAAATCCGATTTTTCTGCTTATTCAATATTGCATCTAAAATGTGACTTGACGTGTGTGTGTGTGTGTGTGTGTGTGTGTGTGTGTGTATGTGTGTGTGTGTGTGTGTGTGTGTGTGTGTGTGTGTGTGTGTGTGTGGCCGTGTGTGTGTGTGTGTGTGTTTGTGTGTGTGTGTGTGTGTGTGTGTGTGTGAGAGAGAGATTGTGTCTGTTACAGTGACAAGAGTTTTTAAGCCTTGTCTTTTTGGATATATATATATTTTTTATAAAAAAAAATGTGCATACAACCCATGTATTTCAAATGTATTGTTTGCTTTAAATTAAATTAAGATTGTATGTTTGGTAATTGAACCTAAATAAATGTAAAATGAATGTGCTATATTTCAGATCAATATATTTGTTTTCCTTCATTTTAATCAACACTAACTTTATTCTCATCTGAATTATAAATAACTTATTTCTGTATAAAATAAAAAATCCCGAATAATCCAGACCAACCAGAGCACACTATTTCTACAACATCATCAGTGCTGAAGCGGGACTACCAGAGCCGTTCGGCAGATAGCGAGCAGATATTTTGTGTCACGTCGTGCACAATAACCCTAAAGGCACCAGGGTGGCGATGCCACCAGCTTTATATATATATATATATATATATATATATATATATATATATATATATATATATATATATATATATATATATATATATATATATATATATATATATATATATATATATATATAAATAAATATAGCTGCGAGCAGCGATGAAGGGCCAAAGCCGGCGGTACCGCCACCCTGGTGCACCAGGGTTGCGGTGCCACCGGCTTGGGCCCGTAATCGCTGCTCGCAGCTATATTTTAATGTTATTACTACAGTACGTACATGTATGGGTAACTATGTCACCATAAAATAAAGTCTTACTGATAATAATTGTAATAATAGAAGAGGGAATAAAGCCCATTTTTGCATGATTAAGATTTTATTGTAAAATAATGTCTACTCTTATACATCTGAATTTTTCACTTTTTTTGTCAGTGATGATTCTCATTTCTGTAAGAATTTATTTATATTATTTAAATCAGAGTACATTTAAAGCAGTACAAAAGTCTAAACATATTTAAGAATTTAAATAATATGCATTTTTTGCATTATAAATCAGGAGGATTGTGTGTAGTCCGAGCCAGTGTTTGTTCTGTGTTTTAACTCAGAAATCAGGAGGATATTATTGTGTTTAATTGTTAATAATGTCACTGTGCAAAAAAGAAAACTCAGTGATACGCTGTAAAAATGATTGCTGTGATTATTTATCAAAACTTAAAATTCAACATTAGAATAAGAAATAATGTGTTTGTGCTTGACTTAAAATATTAAGTTCAGTTAACTTTAGTTTAGTTTAGTTAAGTTGGATATTTAAGTTATCCCAACAAATTTTAAGTTTTTATAACTAATTGCAGACATATTCTTGCTTTATTTTGCATAAAGAACATTTCAGTAACACAATGTTACATTAACATGAACTAACAATACCTCTACAGCAATTATTAATCTTTTTTAATGTTACTAATACATTTTTAAATGTTGTATCAGTTAATATTATTTAATGCACCTGAACTAACAATGAATAGTTGTATTTTACTATCGTTAACAAGATCAGTAAACACTGTAACAAATATATTACTCATTGTTGCATTAAAATATGTTGCATTATATAATAAGTGTTCCTGACAGCAGGTTTCTGTTCTCTTCTCCGTTTGTCCGTTTGCTGGTGATTTTGAGTTAAATATGAAGACATTTTTAGGTGCAGCTCCTGTAAAACAGTGTTTTCTGGGATTGTTCTGCCTGTCTGGACGTTCACAGTGAGTGCGAGAGCTTTTCTGGCGCTGATAATGCTGACGCTGAAGAACTGAACGTCCTCTTCTTATTCCTGTGCAGAACTCAAACTCACAGCGCTGGAGTTCTCCATGAAGAGACGATCTTCTGAAACCAGCAGCATCTGTGTTGAGCTGCCGTTACATGCAGGACATCACTATAAAATCAGTTTTTACATTTATTTCATCAAAAATACTCTCAAAATTGTGAGATATTATTAGTTAGTTGAGTTATGAAGGACAGGAGCGCGCTTAACCTCATTATAACCGGATCCGCCACACGAGCCTTTACACTGGAGGCCGAAGATACCCTGAAACAATTACACTGCCGGCCTACTGTTTTAAATAATTAGAAAATAATTTTTTATATTTATTTGTTTAAAAATACAGTGAATTATTATTATAATGTAAATAAGCTGTTTTCTATGTGAATATATAGTAAAGTGTAATTTATTCCTGTGATCAAAGCTGAATTTATTTAATTAAAAATACAGTAAAAATTACAAAATATTATTATAATGTAAATCAGCTGTTTTCTATGAGAATATAAAGTATATATATACCGTAAATATTGGGAAATATTTTTGCTGTGTTTATTTAATCAAAAATACAGTAAAATTTGAGTCGCAAATTTTATAAAAATGTTTTATTCATCATATTCATAAAATATGATGATTTGATGCTCAAGAAACATTGAATGTTGCTGTTGAAAACAGATACTTATCTAACTCTATTTCTGTCATTTAAAAGTGTTAAAGCATTAATTCACCCCCAAAATGACACAATGTTCTTCATAATGGAGTAATTATGAAAAACACCATCAATAACAGTCATTCATATGACTCGAGCGTTATATTAAAATCTTCAAATCTTCAAAAGTAAAGGTTGAATTAACAGAATTTTGGTAATTCTTTTCAAAAATGTCCTATTTTTTAACACATTAGCTAAAGTGACTGTTAAGTTGTTCAGTCTTTTCTCTATAATGTCGTATATCGAGTGAAACGCTTCAGGAACAAGAACACATGTGGGCGGGGCTTGATTGTGTCTGTGGGGAATTGATTGGATGGTGGTTTGCTATTGGCTGATCTCATGTGAGTGACAGGTTATAGCCCCGCCCACATCATCAGAGAAGAGAAGAGATGCTGCAAGAGGAACTTATTCGGATTCAACATTATTAACACTATAATGATCAATCATTTAGAATAAACACTGCACTATTACATAAAAAAATAAGAACTGTCAACTCTGATTTCATGGTGACTTTAAAGCAGTTGTGAACCAGATCCTCACATTTAGTCGCTGGTGTTTAAAAGCCCATATTTAATCTGGCCTTTTCTGTGACGGCAGTGAAATCAATGATCCGTGTTGTGAAATCATCATTGATCCAGCGTTTGTGTCGGTCGATGTTCCTAATACATGAGGGAGAGGGCAGAGGTCAAGGGTCAGGGAGGGCGAGGCTGTATATATGTATACAGTGTGAATGCAGAAATGTGTCGGACAGTAGAGATTCTCATATACTGTCAATCATTGTAATGAGCGATTCACACTAGCTTCAAAAATTTGCGGTCAGTAAGATTTTTGAAGGAGTTTCATCAAGGCTGTGTTTATTTGATCAAAAATACAGTAAATATTGTGAAATATTATTATAATGTAAATCAGCTGTTTTCTATGTGAATATATAGTAAAGTGTAATTTATTCCTGTGATTTTCAGCATCATTACTCCAGTCTTCAGTGTCACATGATCCTTCAGAAATCACAATAATATGATGATCTGATGCTCAAGAAACATTTATGATTATTATCAGTGTGGAAACTGATACATTTTATTTCTCAGGATTCTTTGATGAATAGAAATTTCTAAAGAACAGCGTTTATTTGAAATAGAATTATAAATGTATTTAATGTCACTTTTGATCAATTTAATGCAGCCTTGATGAATAAAAAAGCTCAAACTATAACATTCGCTGTTTGCATTTATTAATAATGTAATTCTGTTTTGATTTGTCATTCATTTTTATAAATATCACATTAAATCAAGAAACTTGTATTTGTCCAAATTAAAAATTATAATTACTAAAATATATAATATTTTTGGGTTCAGTTCATGGTTAAAAAAACTTAGTATTGTGAAATATTATTTTACTGTGAAATAAGATTTATAAAAATTTGATCTATAATAAACCTTTTTCCCACCACTAATGTGAACCGCTACTTTTTCCATTTTACAGTAAAATACCTCTTTAACTGGTTAGTTGAAGTCCTCGCGTCTGTTTCCCGCGGTTTCTCCGTGTCGCTGGTCACGTGACTCGCGTTTCCCCCGGGAGATCGTCATCGCGCGCGAGGAGAGTCGCAGTTCCTGCACGAGTGAGAAACGACTGTGTAAACGCGCTTCCAGTCATGATCCGCTCGATACGCTTCCGTCATCAGCTCTTTCTGTAATCTCTGCTGACAGCGATCAATATTCCCTCACTTATTCCGCTTTCATCAATCGCTTCGATCACATAAACACGCGCAGCTAAATTAATTTACTGATTGGATACATTAGCAGGCGGACGGATGAATGTTGTACATGAGTTTGTGTTCAGCTGAGAGATTGATGATGAGCGCAGGTGTGTGTGTGTGTGTGTCTGTGTGTGTGTGTGTGTGTGTGTGTGTGTGTGTGTGTGTGTGTGTGATGGGTAGGTTTAGGGGTCGGGTTAATGTGTATAATAATATTAATGTGTGTTTGTGTGTGTGTGTGTGTGTGTGTGTGTGTGTGTGTGTGTGTGTGTGTGTGTGTGTGTGTTTGTTTGTTTATGTGTGTGTGTGTGTTTGTTTGTTTATGTGTGTGTGTGTGTGTGTTTGTTTATGTGTGTGTGTTTGGATGGGTCGGGTTAGTGTGTGTGTGTGTGTGTGTGTGTGATGGGTAGGTTTAGGGGTCTGGTTAGTGTGTTTGTTTGTGTTAGTGATGGGTAGGGGTCGGGTAAGTGTGTGTGTTGTGTGTGTTGTGTGTGTGTGTGTGTGTGGTGTGTGTGGTGTGTGTGTGTGTGTTGTGTGGTGTGTGTGTGTGTGTGTGTGTGTGTGTGTGTGTGTGTGTGTGGATGGTGTGTGTGTAGAATGGGTAGGGGTTAGGGTAGTGTGTGTGTGTGTTGTTGTGTGTGTGTGTTGTGTGTGTGTGTGTGTGTGTGTGTGTGTGTGTGTGTGTGTGTGTGTGTGTGTGTGTGTGTGTTGGGTGTGTGTGTGTGTGTGTGTGTGTGTGTGAGGTAGTGTGGTGTCGTTGTGTGTGTGTGTGTGTGTGCTGTGTGTGTGTGTGTGTGTGTGTTGTGTGTGTGGTGTGTGTGTGTTGTGTGTTGTGTGTGTGTGTGTGGTGTGTGTGTGTCTGGTGACTCCGAGTGGATAAATGAGAACAGAATAACATCAGATACTTTAAGAACGAGAAGCGTCTTCAGTTCCTGTCAATCTGTCTTTATTAATATTCACACACTCGCTGGATTAAAGAGCAGGAACTGAACAGAACACACACATCTTCATCTCGACGTGCGCCACTCACTTTACAGAGTAAATAGAGCAGTGACATTATCATTAAACAAACTGTAAAAATAGAAATGTCCCGGAGAACGCGAGCGCATGAACTGAAATGTGGTGTTATTGAGTCATTGGTAATCATTATTTCACTCTAAAAGTACATGTGCAACATCTAATTGTGTTCAAGCAATTAATCCAGAATCCATCAGGACTGTACGCATCTCAGAATCAATCACTTGGCTTATTTATTTTAAAATTATTTGTATATGCTATAACTGATAGCTGAATACACTGAATTAAACATGCAACATTATGAGCTCATCATTAGTGTCTGCATAATGTTTCAAGAATTATTGAAAAATGTCATGCAGAATATAGTGTGTACTGCACAGTATCTGTAAGCGCTAATATTTAATTTATTACAATCACCATGGGGGATGTGTGTGTGTGTGTGTGTGTGTGTGTGTGTGTGTGTGTGGTGTGTGTGTGTGTGTGTGTGTGTGTGTGTGTGTGTGTGTGTGTGTGTGTGTGTGTGTGTGTGTGTGTGTGTGTGTGTGTGTATTATTTTGGGGACAAATCTGTACCCAGAAGTGACCAAAACTTCAGAACAAAATCTCCAGAAACCTCCTTTGGGAACGTCCTCATTTGTAAATCTGGTATAAAAATAATGTCAAGTCAAGTCACCTTTATTTATACAGCGCTTTTTACAATACAAATGGTTTCAAAGCAGCTTTACAGAGATAACAGGAAAATAATGTTGTAATAGTATTGTTAAATTCAAAATGAAATGTCCCCAGACAAAAGCCAAAGGCGAAAAAGGCGACAGTGAAGGAACCAAACCTCCATCAGTGACAGAATGGAGAAAAAAAACCTTGGGATAACCCAGGCTCAGTTTCAGTCCTCCTTTGGCCAACGACCCAACAGTGTATGATTATGATTTAGTGTCCTGACTTGTCTCGCCACTAATAGAGGGATGGTGACCCAGCACACCGTCTATCAAGTCGAACCATGGAAACCTCCTTCTCTGAGCTCCGCTTTGTCCATTGTGTGTTTTAATCGCCTTGTACAATACTGCGCCCGCAACTTTTTTATTTTTTCCCGAACTTGAAGCGTTGCTCGCTGAATGCTTAGCTTAGCAAGTTCAGCAACAATGTATTTTATAACGTCCTCGTTTCTACACACGCCGTCAAATTGACTCTGTTCCCTTTCTACTGCCCAAATGCTCAGAAGAGCTTTGGTATCTTTGACAGACCAGTACAGGCCATTCTCCATTTCCAGCAGCGATTATTTTGCGCGATATAAAAAAAGTGAAATGTGCATCTTGCCGCAGATCATAACGTTCCATAACACCGATAAACTCCGCCTTTACCTTGAGCACGCCTCTAGCCCGAGCTGGCCCGCTTCGGCCCAAGGTATTCGACAGGCCAGAACTCCTGCCGTTGGCCCCGAGTAAGCCCCGATCAAGCCCCGGAAGTGACAGTGGAAACTCGACTGGCCCTGGCCCGGCAGTGGAAACGCGGCTCATGAGGCTTTCACAGTGTTAATGAGGCTGCCACTTCAGGGATGTGTTGGCGTCGTGTACGTGTACTTCCTCAGATCTGGATATGCCCTGGATCCGGCGGTTTGCGGTAAACCTCGGGATAAACAGAGGGACTAATATTAGCGTACACGCCATCCTTCTTATGATGTACCAAGTACATCAGGAATTATGGGAAGTGTTCCCAGTTCCGGCTGATCTAAACTATGCAGCCTAACATTGAATAATAGAAATCTATAATGTGTTATGTGTATGCTAAGCCAAAGAGATGTGTTTTTAGTCTAGATTTAAATTGACAGACTGTGTCTGCTTCCCGGGCCATGTTAGGAAGATTGTTCCAGAGTTTTGGTGCTACATAGGAAAAGGATCTACCGCCAGCAGTCGATTTAGATATTCTAGGTATTATCAACTGACCAGAATTTTGAGATCGCAGTAGACGTGAAGGACTATAATGCGTTAAGAGCTCGCTCAAGTACTGCGGAGCTACACCATTTAGTGCTTTGTAAGTAATCAGTAATATTTATAAATGTATACGATGTTTAATAGGCAGCCAATGCAGTGTTGACAGAACCGGCTAATATGGTCATACTTCCTGGTTCTGGTAAGAACTCTAGCGGCTGCGTTTTGGACCAGCTGTAGTTTGTTTATTAAGCGTGCAGGGCAACCACTAGCCTCGTGAGACCATCCTGATCTCGCGAGCTTTCAAGGTTTCACTCGCAGATCAGTCTGGATACTTTCCGTTAAAGAAAATTTGGGAGCAGTTCACCAAACGAACGTCCAATCAGCGTTGGCTTTGAGGCGGGTTGAGGTGTGACGCAACGAGAAGCGCGACAGTTCAGTTTTAAGAACATGGCGGCTTCAGCGGATGAAACTAGCATCAGTGTGGCTATCGAGCAAGTTTTATCGGAATTACAGAGTTATTACGGAATTACAGAGCTAACGAGCCTTTACCTGCAGCAGCAAGAGTAGCTGGCTTGTGGTTGTGTTTTCGTCGTCGCTCTCATATGCTTCGTTGATCTGATTGGTTGATTTGGCCCGTCTATCACCAACATAGGCCAATCAGCTAACCAGTATTTTCACCCCTTACCAAAACGACTTTAACGGAAGGTTTCCAGATGGATATGCGGAGCAAATCCATCTGGCGGAGTCAGGTTAGGCAACCACCCAGTAGAGCATTACAATAATCTAGCCTTGAGGTCATGAAAGCATGAACTAATTGTTCCGCATTTGTCAGTGAGAGCATATGACGTAATTTAGATATATATTTAAGATGGAAGAATGCGGTTTTGCAGATACTAGACACGTGACTTTCAAATGAAAGATTGGTATCAAAGAGCACACCCAGGTTCCTAACTGACGACGAAGACTTAACAGAGCAGCCATCAAGTATTCTAGGTTATTACATAAATGGACAGAATGTTAGAGGACAGAATATTTATTATGTTTATGTATAATTTATTATGTAAAAGGACAGAATATACAGTTTGTGCAGTATAAAAACCATTACGTCTATGGAATGACCCATCTAGATAGCTAAGTAAACGTGTGTGTGTGTGTGTGTGTGTGTGTGTGTGTGTCCTCAGGTGCACGGCTTGGAGAAACAGGTGGGCAAATCTTTGGATTACCTGGAGCAGGGCCCGTCCGGCTCAGTCTTCAAGAGCCTCCCGCAGGGATCGGGAGTCGCCAAACCCCCG
Source organism: Chrosomus eos (assembly GCA_036326025.1). Lineage (NCBI taxonomy): Eukaryota > Metazoa > Chordata > Actinopteri > Cypriniformes > Leuciscidae > Chrosomus > Chrosomus eos. Next base: position 42,091,023 of record CM070828.1, read on the forward strand.
TACCAAACCTCCAGGACATTCTCCACGCTGGACCACGCGCCCGTCAAGCCCAAACCGCCCACTTTCAGCTTCCAGAACCCGTACGAATGGGCCCGCAACCAGTCCCAGCTCCTGGAGCAGACAGGCTACCGACCCAAGCGCAAACCTTCCCTCAAAACCTCAATGAAAACTAAAAAGATCTTCGGCTGGGGCGACTTCTACTTCAACGTCAAGACGCTCAAGTTCAGCCTTCTGGTGACTGGGAAAATCGTGGATCACGTCAACGGGACGTTCACCGTCTACTTCCGGCACAACTCCTCGAGTCTCGGGAACGTGTCGGTCAGCATCGTCCCACCGTCTAAAGTGGTCGAGTTCGAGGTTCTCCAACAGCAAAGCACGATTCATCCCGAGATCCAGTTCCACCCGCCGCAACAATCCACCATCGACCCCAAAGACATCAAAACCTTCAACTGCCGAGTCGAGTACGAAAAAACTGATCGCTCCAAGAAGCCGAAACCCTGCCTGTACGACCCGTCGCAAACCTGCTTCACCGAGAACACGCAGTCGCAGTCGTCCTGGCTCTGCGCAAAACCCTTCAAAGTCATCTGCATCTTCATCTCCTTCTTCAGCATCGATTACAAGCTGGTGCAGAAGGTCTGCCCGGACTACAACTTTCAGAGCGAACATCCGTATCTCGGATGAAGAGGACGTGATTTCCGTTGATTTTTTCGATCTAAGTTTTCTTTGTATATAGAAAGAACAACCCTAATCCGTTCAGCTCTTAAAGGGACAGTTCACCCAAAAAATGAAAATTTCCCCGTGATTTACTTGCCCTCATGTCATCCTAGGGTTATATGACATTCTTCTCTCAGACGAATTCAATCAGAGTTATATTTTAAAAATGTCCTGGATCTTCCGAGCTTTATAATGGCAGTGAATGGCAGTTTCCGTTTTGAAGTCCATAAAAGTGATGGATGCATCCATCATAAAACAAAAAGTGCATCTATCCATCATAAAACTAAAAGTGCATTTATCCCACTGCAAAAAATGCTTTTCTTACTTAGTATTTTTGTCTTGTTTACAGTCCAAATATCAAACATTTCTTAAATCAAGATGCATTTACTAAAGTAGTAAAACGACATAAGACATTAAGCCTTGTTTTCTGGGGAAATTAATCAAAATTAAGTTTTTGCTTGAAATAAGCTTAATTATCTGCCAATGGGGTGAGAAAAATAATCTTGATTCAAACAGAAACAAGATTATTTTTCTGACCCCATTGGTAGATAATTTTTTTCTTTTTTTAAGCATTAACTTGCTTAATTTTGATTCATTCCCCTGGAAAACAGTTTTATGTCCTTTTACTCATCTAGTAAATGCTTCTTGATTTAAGAATTTAAGATTTTGGACTGGAAACAAGACAAAAATACTAAGTAAGAAAAGCATTTTTTTCAGTGAAAGTGCATCTGTCCATCATAAAAGTGCATCTGTCCATCATAACAGTGCATCTATCCATCATAAAAGTGCATATATCCATCATAAAAGTGCATCTGTCCATCATAAAAGTGCATCTGTCCATCATAAAAGTGCATCTATTCATCATAAAAGTGCATCTGTCCATCATAAAAGTGCATCTATCCATCATAAAAGTGCATCTATTCATCATAAAAGTGCATCTATTCATCATAAAAGTGCATCTATCCATCATAAAAGTGCATCTGTCCATCATAAAAGTGCATCTGTCCATCATAAGATGACTTAAGTGTGGGTGAGTAAATCATGGAGTAATTTAATTTTTTGTGTGAACTATCTCTTTAATACTGATTTATTGCTTTCGTCCGTTTTTGTCTGTCGACTGTTAGACGAACAGGGAACGTCTTGTTTTTCTACCGATCCTGCTTATGTATTTCAGGAGTTCTTCCTCAGTACTTTTGTCTTGTTTTTTAGCTCAAATATCTAAAGATTCCTTAAAGTCCCCCTGTGGTGAAAATCCAGCGTTTAAGTAAGTAATAATGTATTACTTACTTAATAACAATAGGCTGGATGTACATTATCACGCTTATTACACGGATACTTGCCACATAAGTGAATAATTAGACACGAAATATTGATCTGAGATTAAATATTTTATTTGGTGTCTAAACGCAAAGCTTCGCAGAGAGAGCAGTTGATAGCGCGGAGAGTTCAAACTAGACGTACATTTAAGAGATACTGTATACACTGTAAAAAAAGTTAACTCATTATTTTGAGTTATCTTTTTGCATGGGTTTTTTTTAGTTTAACTAACTTATTTCGATAAGTTGAGGACAAGAAAACTTAAAATTTCTTGTTGTCTGGACAATCTAGTTAAAAAAATAAGTTGAAATAACTAAATTGCTAAAATATTTTTTACAGTGTACAGTAATAACACTTATTACACAGCATTTCACCACATAAATAATTATGGAGATAAGAGGTATTGATTTTAAATTAAACTGTTTTAAAATCTTACCTGTTTGTCTCCTATCTGTCCGGACTACAACTTTCAGAGCGAACATCCGAATCTCAGATGAAGCGGACGTGTTTTCTGTTGATTTTTCGATCTAAGTTTTCTTTGTATATAGAAAGAACAACCGTAATCCGTTCAGCTCTTAATACTGATTTATTGCTTTCATCCGTTTTTGTCTGTCGACTATTAGACGAACAGGGAACGTCTTGTTTTTCTACCGATCCTGCATATGTATTTCAGGAGTTCTTCCTCAGTACTTTTGTCTTGTTTTTCAGCACAAATATCTAAAGATTCCTTAAAGTCCCCCTGTGGCTGAAAATCAAGCTTTTAATGTTGTTTACACGAACGAAAAAACTTTTAAATATGCAATTTTGTTTATCAAAGACGAGTTTAAGGGATCAAATTATTGACTACAGGAGGATTTTAAATACTGGTGAAGCAAAAGGATTTCAGATATTAATACTTGTTTATTGAACAAAGTTTGTGCTTAAAACAAGAACAAATATCTGTCAATGGGGTCAAAAAATAAATTTTTCTGACCCCATTGACAGATATTTGTTGTTATTGACTGATATTTGGATATTTACGGGTCAAGCACTGAAGGGTAATTGGCATTGGATCTGTTGGCATTCCTATTCTTCTTCTTCTGCTCTTGAGTCTATGGAAGCCCATAGAACCGCTTTTTGGGAAAGTTATGAAATTTGGCACATAGATAGAGAACAGTCAGAATATGAACCACAGCAATTTGGGAGTCTATAACTCAATCCCTCTAGCGCCACCAACTGTCCACTGTTTCACTTATGTTTATGCTAATAACTGTTAAGGGCTAGAAAAATCAAAAAGTTTCCCTGATATTTTAGCTCAAGACAATTCAATTGCATCCTATGATGGCATTATAACCATTTAACCCATAGGGTTTTTTCTTACGAACCCTAAAAAACCCTTTGTCGAACTCCTCCCAGGCTTCCAAACCGTTCTCGAATAACATGCAAACAAATTAGATGAAAAGCACGCCAAAATGAACGTGAGGCTATATCTCCGCAATGCTTTAGCCCATTCTGACTAAACTTGGTGTGTGTTATGACAACCTTGACCTGAGGATACCTGCAAGGTTTTGGCACAGTGCCACCTAGTGGTCAGGAGAAAATGAAAAAATGGCTCTTTTTGTTTAGAACTTCTGAACGCTTTGGCTGATTGCAGTGAATCTGGTCTTTAAAATCCGATACTATTTTGAACTGATCACTTGTCCGATTTTCACCAAAATTGAATCGTATCATCTTCAGACCATGCCGGCAAAAGGTTACGGATTTCGTGTTGATCGAGATTACGGATTTTCGTGTCGTGGCGTTTTCGTTTACCGCACAACAAATGTGATGGAATGATGCCAGAATGACTGAAGCTGTATCTCTGCAATGCTTTTGCATATTGACACCAAACTTTGCATGTGTCCTTGTCACCTCACTCTGACCACAACACATCAATATGGTCACAGCGCCACCTATTGGTCAAAAAAGATAAACCATTAAATTATATTATTGCTAATGACTTATCCTGCCTTTTTTGTGCTTGGCCCCTTAATGGCTGCTTGCAAGCTATTTTTTTCCTCGTTTAAATATTTGTACTGGAAAACAAAACAAAATTCCTGAGGAACAACATCATTTTTTGCAGTGAAGAAGCCAAAAACCAGCGACTTTTCATTGGTTCAAATGACAAGCCTGTTGCGATCTGCAGTTCGATCAGGGTTTTACTAATGCAACTGAAGAACTGATTGGATGATGATGAAAATATTGAGTCTTGAGAAATATTGATTCCTGATGTCAGTCAAGAAGATGGACGGTGATGAAAGATCATGAAGACAAACTTTTATTTTCTTTAGAATGATGAATCGTTCACAGGAACATGTATTTCAAGAGGCCGTCCTGATGTTGTCTGGAATGAATTTGAGGAATAAATTACAACATTTTGATGTTAAATGACAGTAGCAAAACCTTTAAGATGAAGTTTTAGCTTCATGATCAGATCCTCAACAAAAGCTCCAAAGCTTCTGGGTTAACCAGACAAAGAGTTTATGTGTTAGTGCAAAACCAGGTTTAATGTTCAAAACATTGAGCAAAAACACTTTCTATGTGTAAGAAGATGATAAATAAATCCAAATGAATGTATTTAACAGAATGTTATTCACCCCAATATGAATTACCTTTACGTATTATGAAATTAAAGACATAGCATATCTATTTACTCTGAATAAAGCTTGAAGAGATGCAAAGACAAAATGCAAGATGCTGACACAGATAGAATGATATTGTTTTGTTTTTTTATCCCATTTGATTATCCTTTACTTTCCCCGTCTTGTTTTTGAAGTAAAGCACCAAAAGCGGAGCCGTAGCTCTTTATTTTTGGACACGCGATTCATCTCTGAGCGAGAAGCTGAAGAGGAACTCGAGCTCCTGCAGTTCTGTGAATAAAGTATTGCTTGATCATGTGTATAGTATACATGTGTGTAAATAATGTATCTCAAATAAATAATGAAATCCAATCCGTAAGACCTGCCGTTATTCACAAACACTGAATGAAATGATCCATTATGCTGCTTAAGAAAAGATTCAAGACGAAGAAGAAGAACCTCATGCTCTGTGTTATGATACTTCGTTTGTAAGGTCATTTTACTATGGTGAATTTTAGTGTAACAAGTGCAATTTCTTTACATGATCAGTTTGTTTTCAGGGTCATCGTGCAACAAAAAAGGGTTATTGAATTTGAATTTATTGAAAGGATAGCCCCTTGAGATGTAACATCTCATTTTCAAGGGGGTCCTGATTATTTATTGCTGACTGTTAATTATTTGAGTATATAATATAATATTTAGTGCTGTCAAATTGATTAATCGCATCCAACATAACAGTTTTTGTTGATATATATGTATATATGTGTATATATGTATATATGTGACCCTCGATCCTCGCTCCTGTACAAAAACATGTTGTATTTCAGCTGTAAGTTATATAAAATACATGTGTGTTGTGCTGAAATACAGTTAGCTGTAGTTTTTCAGAATAGCATGTTGTTATTTTATTCATGACGTCAACTTGTAGTCCACCATAGCTAAACTCCCCACCGCGCACGGCAGGACTACATTTCCCATGAGCACTCGCGCGGATCGTCAATAAGCTGCTGTCATTTAGGCGACGGACGAAAAGCGTGCGAACGCTAAAACCTGCTGGAACCGGAGAAGTTGAGTCGCTTTACCATGTTAACACTGACTTTAAGACAACTAATCAAGGTGAGTTTAAACACACACACGCGCATTATAGCGCGCGATAACGCGAGGAGCCGCGGGTCAGGGCGCGTGATGTGTTTAAACAGGCGTTATGATGATCGCTCCTGTTTGCATCAATATAGCAGATGATATTAATCAGTATGCATGTATAAGCGAACATGCATTATAAAGGTTATGTCGCGATGCAGATTTCACATGCACCTCTTTAAAACTGTGTTATTGAAGCGCTCGTGCGCGCGCCTGTTAGACGTGGCACGATGAGTGTCTGATGATGTGAGGTTTAAATCATTTTAAATAATTGCATGTGTGAATTGTCAGTAACTTCAGTAGAGTTACACATAGACATCGAGTTAGTGAGTTTAGAGAGATGATTATACAGGATGGAGTGTGTTAACTAGTCCTCTCATACTAGTTAGATGATGCAACCACACATGATGTGTGTCAGCATGAAGCCTCTTTAACTCTTACACACACAACACACACACACACACACACACACACACACACACACACACACACACACACACACACACACACACACACGCTTTACTCTTCTACTGCTTCTATGAATTTTTCTGTGAAGTTTGTTCAGTTTTGTACAGTTTTGTGCAAGAGATCAGATCGAAACTCATCAGACTTTCATATTAAAGCATGTTTGTTTCTGCAACTCAAGAAGAAAATCATTCTTTGGAAAATTACATTTATGTTATAATTTAATAATAATAACATGTTATTTATTATAATAATTTGTTATTTATGACATTAAGTCTTTAAGATAAAAAAAGGCAAAGTTACTACATTCTGAGTCATAATTGAGACATGCAGTCGAAATTATAAAAGATTATATGTCCAAATTATGACTTTCTATATCATCATTTTATGTACATTTTATGTAATAATTGACTTGTCAATTTCAAACTAGACTGTCATAATTTTGACTTTATGTAATGATTATGACAAATAATATAAATGACTGTCACAATTTCAACTTTTCTTCATTATTTCAACACTAAAAATGATCACATACTAAGTAATTTAAGACATTGGTTTAATGTCATAATTGACTGTCATAATTTAACATTTTTATCATAATTTTGACTTAGGTGATCATTTTGACTATTTTATAACTCTTGACTTTTCATCTCATAAATAAGTCATAATTTCAACTTTTTGTCATAATTTTGACTTTACATTTCATAACTATATATTGGTATATGATAATTATTCTAGACAAATATGGCTCTGTGTGTTTGTGATCTGACCCAACAGTGATGATCAAACTGAGTCAGCTGATGGAGAGATGAAACAGCTCTTTTATTCTTCATAGTTTAATCAGTGAAATGACGTTTGCCAGTTATTAATCAGTTATTCTGTGACGCGTGATGTATGTGTTATTAGACTAAACGTTAGATTATCTGTTGATGCGTGTCAGTGTGTTTCCATCATCATGCTTCTCCTGTTATGGGAATGAGCTTCTGAATATGAAAACAAAAGAGTCTTGTGTTTGTCAGTGATCTGATCAAACTAACTTCATTAAGCTGGAGCACGAGCTTTCGTTCGTTAGTTAGTTAGTTACTCTTAACTCTTTCTCAAGCCTTCACAGTGTGTTTCATTGATATCTGAAGTGTTTTATATTGATTGTTCAAGCATGTTGCACTGCAGAAATCATTTTTTTAATCTTGTTTTTGTCTTGAGGTTTATGCTTAAAACAGCAAAAAAAGCAAAACAGTTTTTTAAAAAGCAATAGAATGATACTTTTTTAATATATTCTAAATAGATATAAACATAATATTATAAACACAAAAACTGCACCCATATTTGAACATTTACAGTGTTTGAGCTCAAGTGTGTGTCAGCTTTCATAGACAACTATCGGGGAAGATCTATAATTTTTTAAGTTTGGTTTTAGGCTGATCACATATTGGCAATAAAAAATTGATTAATGCATGAAAACAGTCCGTTAGTGTGAACTTTCATTCCTGCCGTCATCTTATCAGTCGTCTTGCATAAGCAGCTTTAACCCAACGACTCAATAATTAACCAGTCGTTGTTTTGCATTAAATGCCAAAGCTCATGTTCTGATCAGCCAATCAGACGAGAGGATTGCGTCACACCTCACACTCAATCACGGTAAAGTCATTCTTGCGGTTTCATAAAGTTATTGAGTAATACCTGTGTGACTAGTTTAGATCAGCAGAACTCAGAGTTATGAGTTACTGAAGTCTCAGACCTCGAGGACATTCATGTAGAAGTGATGTTACACTCGCTCAGTGACGTTTGTGTTAGATGTGTGTGTGTGTGTGATCATACTGATGTGGGAATGATTGATTTGTAATATTTGTGCAGTATTCAAAGACTAGCAAACCAAAAAGCATCATAGAGAGTCCGAGTCACTCCTTTAACTCTTCAGATTCCACTGATTAGAGAATGCATGCATTGATAAAAATGTGATATAAATTTAAGTTGCTTTGGATAAAAGCCTATGGAGGACCAAACCTGCAGAAATGAATAAATAAAAATTAATTAATCTGCAATTTATTCCTTTTATTTTTTTCTGTATTTATTTTGAAATGCATTTTTATTTTTTATTTTATTTTTATTTATGCATTTATTTATTTAAAGGTATAGCGGAGGATTTTCTTTTTCCGGGTGGGTAGCTTATACTATTAGTCCACCTAAGTGTCAATCATTTTGGTGATATGTTTACGTAAGGCCGTCGTACGTGCTCGTCCGTAGTTTTCGCTTTCTGGGCATGCGCACTTTCAGGTGTATTATGTGTGATGATGAGTTACGGTTTCAGCCATTCCTTTGAAAATGACTGAGGGTCGAAAGAGAAAAAATGTATACGAAGTGTATGATAAGAAGAGAAAGGCCGCAGAATATAGAAACGAGACCAGAGTGATTTTGGGTGAATATTTCACACGCTGGCGCGCACTAAAAGCACAGGTTGGGTTACCCACGGATGCCGCAGTCGTGAAGATTCTACTAGACAGGGAAAGTTTGTCATGCTATTCTGAGAAATCCATTTAAATCACTGCTAGTTAAAGTTAATGTTAGCTATGATTAGCGATGCTAGCCCTGGAGAGGGCGGGTCTTCTCTAAAATTCAGAAAGATCCTCCGCTATACCTTTAATATATTTGTATTATATTTTCCCCCACATATATTTATTTTATTATAAATTTATAAAAATATTTGTTATTTTCCTATTATTACACTTATTTTACTATCTATATTATATAGATTTATTTATATATTTTTTGTAATTTCTGCTGGTTTGGTTCAGCATAATATACATCTGCTAAATGCATGAATATAAAAATTTTATATTTTTTACATTTATTACAACAGAATGTGACTTATTTTAGCATCATAGAGATACTATAGTTTATATTAATATTTTTATTTTATTTTATATTTTTCTTCTTGATTTTAATATTAGTCATTTGTAGTAGGTTTAGTATAGCTTTTATTAAAACAAATAAAAAAAATTGCCTTTTTTAAAGATTGGTTTTAATAATTTATTTTAGTTCAGCTAACATTTATTTTATTCTTGGAAACGTTATTTATGGGTTTAGTTGTAGTTAACGATGATGACCCGGGAACGGGAAGCCCAACACTAACCCAACCCGTGAACAGTGATTCGATTCAGTGAGTGAGTCAAGAGCCGCTCTAAACGATTCACTGAGTGATTAG